>CATIWQ010517331.1:0-11876 GCA_949673415.1 Euphorbia schlechtendalii
CCGGATTATTCATGTATCGACTAACTGCTCCCACTGCTTGAGCAATATCTGGTCTTGTACAAACCATGGCATACATTAGACTCCCAATTGCTGAGGCGTAAGGCACTTTTGCCATATGTGCACGTTCCTCCTCCGTCTTTGGTGACTATTTTTTGGAAATTTTTAAATGAACACCTAAAGGTGTGCTCACTAGTTTAGAATCTTCCATGTTGAATCTGGCTAGTACCTTTTTGATGTACTCAGCCTATGATAGCATCAGAGTCCCTGACTTCATATCTCTCTTGATCCTCATTCCAACAATCTGCTTTGCAGCACTCAGATCTTTCATTGCAGAATTCTTTGACAATTCCCGCTTCAAATTTTGAATCTCCTTCATGTTTGACCTGCTTTTGATCTTCCTCTATACTAATTTTTCTCTAACTCTCCAAATGCTCTCAAGCTCTCAAATTTTCTGATGATGATTTGCTTTGCAATTCATCCTATTTATAATGAAATGTTGAGGCATAGAGATAAAACAACTTTCGGTGATGGCCCAAAAAAAAAACTTCCTGTGGCCCATGTTGTGGACTTTCTTAACAGTATTGTGCTCCTACTCCTAATGTATATATTGTATGATAGAAAATAATCAGATTCAGTATCGTAGAAAAGTATAATCTACCATTCCAAGTTTTAGTCATTAGAGAAATTGGAGGGACAAAGAGTACATTATCAAGAACTAGAATTTTAGTAAGTTGGAAAAAATCGGAAAGCCAAGGATCACAATTTCGATAGTATTCTTTGTTATTTACCACTCACAATTCCTTTGTGCCGCCTGCCTCAAACACAAGTTTTCCCACTCCTACTAACCTAACGTCTTCTTTTATTCTTCTATCTATCTTCAAAAACTCAACTTTGAATAGCATCAATGATACTATTCAACTTACCTAATGAAATCAGGAGAATGTAATGACTTTGTAAGCAAATCTGCCAACTGGTTTTTTTGATGAAACACTAATGAGATGAATAATACCATCTTGGAGTTTGCTTCTAAAAAACGGCAATCGATGTCTAAGTGCTTAGTTCTCTCGTAGAAAAAAGAGTCCTTGGCAATGTGTATTGCTGATGTATTGTTGAAAAATAGCAGAGCAGGAACTGTGTCTTCAATTTTGAAATCTCTGAGTAAGTGTATCAACCACTAAATCTCTGCTATTGTAGATGTCATTGCTCTATACTCAACCTCATATGAGCTCCTTGAAATAATATTCTACTTCTTAGACTTCCATGATATCAATGAATCCCCAAGGGAAATGCAATATCCTATGATTTTCTTCTCTCAGTGCAATTTCCTTAATATGAATCCGTTTATGCCTTGATCTTCAAATCCTTATTAGCTGGATAAAATACGCCTTGAGTTGGTTTTCCTTTAAGATAACTTAATACTCTATGGGCAGTAGTAAGATCTCCATCATGTGGAGACTCCAAAAACTGTGAAAGTTGTTGTGCAACAAATGAAATATTCGATCTTGTGTTGGCAAGGTACAAGAACTTACCTATGAGTTTCCTGTAAATGGTAATTTCTTCTAGTTTTCTTGTCAATGTGTGATTAAGATTTTCCATACTGATTGGAGTTGAAGCTAGTTTGATGTCTAAGAAGTCAAAGTCTGCGAGCAAATCTAGAGCATATATCCTTTGATACATATGTATTCCCTTGTATGCTCTTATAACTATTTCAATCCCAAGTATAAATTTTAGTTTCCAAATCTTTAATGGTAAAACAATTGTGTAAATATGCCTTTATATCTTGTATATCTTTTCACTATCACTTGCCATAATGGCATCATATACATATACACTTAAAGAAATAAAGTTACCATTTGTGTTGTTGACAAATAATGAAAGATCAACCATAGACTGGTGAATATCCTTTGTCAATCAAAGCTTTTATCAATGTGAATTTTCATTGTCTACTTGCTTTCTTCAATCCATATAATGATCTCATTAACCTACAAACAGGATTAGATATTGTACTAGTAATAACTTGTGGCAAAATCATATAAATCTCTTCATCTAAAGTTCCATGTAAGAAAGCATTGTTAAAATCTAACTATACCAAGTGCTAGTTATACTTAGCAACCAAAGCTAACAAGACTCTTATATTGTGGTGATTTTTACAACTAGTGAAAAAGCCTATGGGTAATTGTTATAACAAAAGAGATTAGAATATGAGTGTTTAATTATTCCATAACAAGGTACACATATTTATACATCAGAGTATGAATGAATTTGAAAAGAAATAAAACATATCTCCTAACATTTCTCTTGAGATTGCTCCTGGAATTACTCATGAACTATGTACAACTTATCACTTCTAGTCTATATACATTCTATAACACTCCCCCTCAAGTTGGCTCATAAATACAATTCCCAACTTGGTACATATGTAGTTTTGGAATTGTGAAATCATATTAGGAAGTTTTGAAAGAGATAAATATGTCTAAAAAGTGACGAGGACTGTTTAGCAAGCGAAGTTGTGTAGTCCTAACTTGAATGGAGGTGATCAATAACCTAAATTGTTTGAGGCTATGGAGCCTTGGAATGATCTAGGCTATGTGGATCCTTATATGCAATTGACGCTAATGTAAAGCTCTAGATGTGTTAGGGATGTCTAGAGCCACTTTACATGGTGTAAAGTTCCATATGCGGTTAGATTTATCTAAAGTCACTATACATGGTGTAAAGTTCTGGTTGCGGTTAGAGCTATCTAGAGCCTCTCTATGTCATAAGAGATGTTAAGGCTTTTTGGAACCTTCTTAGCATGGTGCAAAGTTTTTGAAGTTTTTAAGAATATGTTGAGACTTAAATTTGATCGACATTGTGTAGAGCCTTAGATGCAATTGAGATTATGTCCCTTTAATTTAGTTGAGGCTATGTTGAGCCTTAGATGCAATTGAAGCTTTATAGAGCTTCTCATAACTTAGATTTAGGTAAAGCCTCGTGATGTTCAAGGCCATCAAGTAAATATGTTAAGCTTTAGCTTAAATTCATCAAAGGACTAGATTTGGATATAATTTAAGCTAATGTTCTACATGTGCAAGGAAATTATTCCTTTATGAAAAGCAATATGATTGTTATATTGTTAATTATGTTCATCATTCAAATGACAATAAAATCATTACAAACTTGACTAGAAATGGATCAGGTCTAGGATCTCACAAAATTGTGCATGAAAATCCAGTCACGGTAGTGTTGAAAACAAAAAATTCACTTTGCAAATAAGTGGACAAGAGGGGAGAGTACATCAAAGATGTCGCTCCTTCTCATGATGCACCTTAGAGAGAGTTAGTAGAAGACAGAGTTCTTCTCACGACACCTATGAAAAGAAAACTAGGGTTTATTAGTTCTTGATATATGATGAATCCGTTTCATTCGAATGCTTCATTTATTGCTACTTTATTCAAACTACAATGCAATCTGATGTGCACCAAAGTTAATCCATCTATTTCGAAGGTCTTGTTGCGGAAACGACTAGCAAATTATAAAATTAATGCAAAAAACCAAATAGAGAGAACATCAAAATTTAATGAGGTTCGGCCAATTATTCCTACGTCCTCCGACACTACCAAATTAATATTTCACTTGAAGAAATATTACAAGAGAGATTTAGAAAATACAATTGCCTTAATAATGAGGAAGGCTAATTGTTTTTGGATTGAAAATGAAGTGAAGGGTTTAGGCCTATTTATACTAAAATTAAGCCACTCATCCATTAATAATCAACCACTTCATTTGACAAATTTGCCAACTTTTAACCAACACTTACCAACCACTTAATTAAGCCAACTTTAACTTCTAACTTTCTTCAAGTGAGACTTTGTCACTTTAATCACAAATCTCCACCTTGATAAAGTCCACATCTTCAATCTCTCATCTTTGTGTAGTGTCTTTCATTGCAGTCTTCAAGTTTTGACAATATTAATCAAGTCCAAACAATATTGGAACTTGATCAAATTTACCACCTTTGTCAACATATCAGCTAGATTCTCAGTGGTTCGAATCTTCTGAATTACAACTCCACCTTCTTCGAGGACCTCTCAAATGAAATGATAACGGACATCAATGTGCTTTATCCTTGCATGATAAACTTGATTCTTTGCCAACATGATTGCACTCTGACTATCACAATGCACTTTTACATGTTTCTGTTGAATCCCTAGTTCACTAAGCAACCCTTGAAGCCAAATTGCCTCTTTTATAGCCTCTATGGATACCATGTATTCTGCTTCTGTCGTAGACAAATCAACTGTTGACTGTAATGTAGACCTCCAACAAACTGGTGCTTTTGCTAAAGTGAACACATAACCAGTAGTTGATCGACATTTATCCAGATCACCAGCATAGTTGGAATCACAATATCCAACTACATATTGACCACCTTTATCTTGCTGATATACTAGTCCAACTTCTACGGTGTTCATAATGTACCATAGAATCCATTTCACAGCTTACCAATGCTCCTTTCCAAGATTATGCATGTATCTGCTCACTACACCAACTGCGTGTGAAATGTCAGGCCTTGTACACACCATAGCATACATAAAGCTGCCAATAGCACTTGCATATAGCACTTTTGACATATTTGTTTGTTTAGCTGCATCCTTTGGAGATAACTTTGCACTGAGCTTGAAATGAGAAGCAAGTGGTGTACTAACAGGTTTTGACTATTCATTAATGCCAAAACGTTTAAGTACCCTTCTCAAATATTCTTTCTGAGTCAAACATAGTCTTCCCAAATCTCTATCTCTGCTTATCTCCATGCCAAGAATCTTCTTTGCTTCACCAAGATCCTTCATTTTAAATTCTTCATTTAATTGAGTCTTTAACATCTCAATTTCCTCTAGGTTCTTGGAAGCTATCAACATATCATCAACATAAAGAAGAAGATATATAAAAGATCCATCTTGCAGCTTTCTTAAATACACACGGTGATCATATTTGCTCCTTGTGTACTTCTGTCTCAACATAAACTTATCAAATCGCTTGTACCATTACCTCGGAGATTGCTTCAATCCGTACAACAATTTTCAAGTCTACAAACCATAGCTTCTTTGCCAACAGCTTTGAATCCTTCTGGTTAAACCATATAGATTTCCTCCTCCAAGTTTCCATGTAAAAATGCAGTTTTTACATCCATTTGAACCAACTCCAGATTAAATTGTGCTACTAAAGCCAACAAAATGAGGATGGAAGAGTGTTTCACAACTGGAGAAAACACCTCATTATAATCAATTCCTTCCATTTGAGCGTAGTCTTTAGCTACCAACCTTGCTTTATAGCGAACATTAGTCTTGTCAGGAAATCCATCTTTCTTTTCATAGACCCATCTGCACCCAATTGCCTTCTTTCCCTTTGGAAGGCTAGATAGCTTCTACGTTTGATTCTTCTAAAGGGATTGCATTTCTTCAAGCATGGCATTCCTCCACTTTTCTTCTTTTGAACTTCTGACTGCTTCTCTATAAGTGGTAGGGATGTCATCATTTGCAATTGGAGATGCATAAGCCACCATGTCAGCAAAGCGAGCAGGCTTTTTTATTGTTCTTTGTTGTTTTCTCAATGCAATTGGATCAAGTTGCTGCGGAGGTTCTTGCGTTTGAACCTCTTCCTCGTCTGAATCCTCATCTACCATATGAGATTCTTCATTTGCTGGGCTAATCACATGTCTTTCAAACTCCACCTGCTTTGGAGTACCATCTGTCTGTTCTGATGTTACATTCCTTAATATGGTAGTTTCATCAAAAGTAACATCCCTGCTAATGATTGTCTTCTTAGTATCTAGGCACCAAAGACGAAATCCCTTTACTCCTGAGGCTATCCCCAAGAAAATAGCTTTCTTTGCTCGAGGATCCAACTTTGACTCCTTCACATGATAATATGCAGTAGAGCCAAATATGTGTAAAGAATCATAATCTGTAGCAAGTTTTCCGAACCATTTCTCAAGTGGCGTTATACCACCAATAGCACTAGATGGTAGGCGATTGATGAGGTGGCTTGCATATGTAACAGCTTCTACCCAAAACTACTTGCCCAATCCAGCATTACATACACAAAACTTTCTCCAGCGAGGTGCGGTTCATGCATTCTGCCACTCCATTTTATTGTGCTGTATGCCTGATTGTGAAGTGTCTGACAATGCTGCTTTCTTCACAAGCTTTCGTAAATGGATCACTCTTGTATTCTCCACCGTTATATGTTCGGAGATGTTTGATCTTTCATCCCGTCTGAGTTTCCATCATATTTTTCCATTTAAGGAAAATTCCAAACACTTCATCTTTGGTGTTCATAGTATACACCCAAATTCTCTGGGAAAAGTCATCAACAAAGGTGACATAGTAGTGCTTCCCTCCAATTGAAGCTATCTTGGAAGGTCCCCATACATCAGAGTGCACATAGTCCAAAATACCTTTAGTATCATGGATTGCAGTTCCAAATTTCACCCTTGTAATCTTCCCTTTGATACAATGCTCACAAAAGTCCAATTTGAAAACTTGGACATCTTTCAACAATCCTTGCTTCACTAAAAGATTCAAGGATTTCTCACCAGCAAGTCCCATGCCACAATCTGGCTGCTTCTTGCTCTTTCTCATCATAAGAGGCCATTGTTGCAGTTCCAATAATGATAGTACCTAGGTAATGGTACAACCTATTATTCTTTCGAACTCCTTTCAACACCACCAATGAACTAGAAATTATCTTCATTACTCCACCTTCTGCTTGCACTTTGAAACCTTTTCTTCTAAGGCTCCAATAGAAATGAGATTCTTTGATAAATCTGGAACATAGCGAACATCTTTCAATGTTCTGATTGATCCATCTTGATTATTCAATCGAATGGAACCAATCCCAAGTGTGGTGATAGGGGAATCATTTGTTGTGTAAATAACACCATCTTCTAGTTCTTTGAAATCGTAGAACCACTCTCGATTAGGACACATATGATAACTACATCCTAAATCAAGTAGCCAAACACTAGAAGAACTAAAAGAACCTCCTACAGCAAGTGAACAATCTGAGTTATCATCATACTCAACCACTACAACAGTCTTTCCTTTGTCGGATTTACCTTTCTTCTTCAACTTAGGACAATTTTTCCTTCAATGCCCCTTTTCATGACAAAAGGCACATTCATCTTTGCTTAACTTGGACTTTGACTTTGATCATTGTTTCTTCCCTTTTGCTTGGCTCCCTTGGCGTCCTCTAACAATCAAAGCTTCATTAGCTCCACTTGAGTTGTCCTTTTTATCCTTCCTCCTTAATTCATAGCTGTACAAAGCTCCACAGACTTCACTGAGAGTTACAGATGCCTTCCCATGAAGTAGAGTTGTTTCAAGAAACTCGAACTCCTCTGGAAGGGATCCTAATAGCATCAAAGCGAGATCCTCATCTTCAAATGTCACATCCAGGCTTAACAAATCAGAAACCAACTGATTAAAGTTGGTGATGTGATCGTTCATTGTGGTACCAGGAGTGTGCGTGAATCGGAATAGCCTTTTCTTCACGTAAAGCTTATTTTGACTACTCTTCTTCAAGAAATTTTCCTCAGGTGATGTCATCAACTTATGAGTAGAAGTCACTTTGTGTGATGCATACTTCTGTTCTCTAGATAAGCATGACCGAATTGTACCATAGGCTAAGCGATTGAGGGTCTTCCATTTTGCTTCTCCCATCTCATCTGTTTCTCTCCCTCTAGAGCAACATCTAGACCTTGTTGAAACAAAGAGTCTAGAACCTCACTTTGCCACATCCTGAAATGACCACTCCCATTGAATATTTCCACCACCAATCTGGAATTTGCTTCAACAGCTCTCTGTAGAATGCTTGAAGAAGCATTTGAAGTGGATGACTTTACTCCGACTGGATTTTCTTCCATTTTAGCTCAATTCGAAAAATCACAAATAATAATATTTCTCGAGTATTAGCTAGAAAAATTTCCAGGTAAATGGTCAAGTCACAAACGATCTCGGTTAAATACCATTTTCTTTAGGCTCTTATCGCTTGGTGACAGAATTTTTCCAATTACTCAAGACAATTTATTATGAAAGATTTTTCCAAAAGAGTGTTTTTAACAATAATTTTAAAAATTTGCTAATTGCCAATTGATTTCCAAAACTCAGAAGTAGGAAAATTTTCTGATGTGCCACTATAGTAAATTACAGTGCACAGAGCATAGTATTTTTCCTAACCAAGCTCTGATACCAATTGTTGCGGAAATGACTAGCAAATTATAAAATTAATGCAAAAAACCAAATAGAGAGAACACCAAAATTTAATGAGGTTTGGCCAATTATGCCTACGTCCCCGACACTACCAAATTAATATTTCACTTGAAGAAATATTACAAGAGAGATTCAGAAGATACAATTGCCTTAAGAATGAGGAAGGCTAATTGTTTTTGGGATGAAAATGAAGTGAAGGGTTTAGGCCTATTTATACTAAAATTAAGCCACCCATCCATTAATAATCAACCACTTCATTTGACAAATTTGCCAACTTTTAACCAACATTTACCAACCACTTAATTAAGCCAACTTTAACTTTTGACTTTCTTCAAGTGAGACTTTATCACTTTAATCACAGGTCTCTGATGAGCAAGAAAGAAAAATCAAGAAGGCTACTTATGCCGAAGTTACGCGGGTTAAAAGTGTGAATTTTGTTCCACCGATCTTAAAGGCTTCCGCTTCAGAAAGAGGAGGATTCAAAACCGTGAAAATCACATAGGGTATGAAAGAAGGGTTAAAGATTGTGAATTCATTAATAGGACGTTTAATTCAGGGAAAGGGAAGCAATCTGAAAAAGGTCGGTGGATCAAAATCACAACTATCGGTAATTTGGGGTGTGAATTCAGATCGGAAGCTTATTTCTATTGGACGTGGATTACCATGTGATTTTTCGAACCCTAGAGATGAAGAATCTTTTTTGGGGAAGGGGCGGTATCAACCACAAACCTAGCATCTTCAAGTTATACCCTTGAGTGTCAAACTTTGATTTGTATTCACTGAATACAACTTCAACGCAAGTTTGGGTGAGGATGCAAGGGCGGTCATGGGAGCATTGGGATCCGATTATTTTGTCAGAAATAACGTTGCTTTGATGATGCTACGTGTTGATAGGGAAACGATGGAGGGGAACTTTGGAACTATGCAAGAATTTTGGTGGACGTTGATCTCTCCACAACGATGCCACAAATAGTTAAGGTTGTTAGAGATGCAAGTGAATTATGAGTTGATATCATTTTTTAGAAGCTACTAGATTTTTGTAAAATCTACAATTCTATTGGCCATAAAGTCTATGAATGTAGGCGGAACTTGATACCTCAAGATGACTAGCGAAACCTAGTTAAGTGAAAGGGTGAAATGGCGAAAAAAAGAGAACAAAAGCAAGACTCAAAACCACAGAATATTGATGTGCAAGGGGGTCTGAACGAGCGGACCAACCTTGAACTTTTTCAGTGAAGCAAGCAGAGGTAGCATAGTTTGGAGGAGGGACTACATACTATCCCTGCAAAGGATGTCTTTTAGACTTTAGGAGATAGCTTTTAGTTGAGATAGAAGCAGGAAGCAACTAAGCTAGTAGATATGGATCGTGAATCCGATTCTGGATAATCGGATAACATCTCAAATGGCAACAATTTGGGACAAAATTCAAATGAAATGTAAATTCGGAGGATGAAGTTTTAATTTATGATGAATCAGAAGAAGACAAGGAAGTTCCTCACCCACCAAAAGATGTAATAGAAATCGAGCGCTTACAGGATGTCAATTTGGTAAATCATTTAACTCCGAGTAAGTTTGCGAATACCTCTGATGGTGGCGGGGATGTGACAAACAAATGAAATGACCAGTATTGGGCAGATATAGCGGAGCAAGATGAGGGGCAATGGGAAATAGTTATCCATAAGAAATGAAGAGGAGGCACCTTAGCAGGTTCTATTGGTTTGGGTAGTAAGTCCTCGACTAGAAAAATGAAATCGCGTGAATCATGAAGGACCCCGGTTAAGTACTCTCCATGATAGTGCTATATTGGAATTGTAAGGGCTTTGGTAATGATGAAACCCAATTATATGTGAAATTTTTAATTTATTTGCATAAGCCGGCTTTTCTTTGTCTGGTCGAACCAATAATTGAGTTTAATAGGATTGATTCTTCTTACTAGATGGGATTTGGCTTTGAATTACTGTAGATGAATGACAAATCTTTTCCAACGTTGTGGGTTATTAAATCACCAAGTTGTAAATGGCAAGTTAGTATTTCTTTGAAAAATGTCTCCAGGTTCAGATTCCAATCTATGGGGGTGACTCATCCGACTTTTAAAAATCTTATTGAAGTTCATTGAAGGGAGGAATACCCTTCTTTGCCGCCTACTCAATTGTTAATGCTAAAATTGAAGACCCTTCTACATATTCTTCGGACTTTGAATAAAGAAGTCTTTGGACACTTTGACACGAATATTAGAAATAGTGAAGCGGCATTTCTTAACATTCAGCGACAAATTTCTTTGATTGGTGTTATGGAGGGTTTGAGTCAGGAGGAGTTGAATGCTCGTTCACAATTGGAGCTTCATCTTCGCCAGAAGGAAATTTATTTCAAGGAAAGGAGTGGAGTTCGGTGGTAAAAGGAAGGTTATAGGAATTCAAATTTTTTCCACCATGTTGCAAATGTTAAAAGGTCTTCGATGGGTGTTAATTCTTTGGTGCTTAATGATGTGCTAACCACGAACGTGGAGGAAGTCTCGGAACATATGGTATAATATTTCAGCAACCTTTTTCATGATGACAGAAGTGTCTTAGTTCATAAATGTATGATTCAATCGGTTATCCCAGATTTGGTTACATTGGAGGAAAATTTCAGCCTAATTAGTTGGCCAAGTTGTGACTTGATTAAGGAAATGGTGTTAGGAATGGGCCCACATAGTGCACCAGGACCGGACTACCGGGTTTGAATTCTAGCCTCATGATTCTTATTCCAAAGAAAGAGGGAGCGAATAAAGCGGAGGACATTAGGCCTCTCGCTATGAGCAATTCCGTCTTCAAAATAATAACGAAAATAATTGCAACAAAACTGGGGGATATTGCTGAAGAGAATTGTCATCGAAAACATAACCGCGTCAGTGGAATTACAGGTTAAAATTTTCTTGAATTCGAATAGGATCTTCTCAAGAACCATTGATAGGGTTTCAAAAAGATTTATTTTAATCAAATAAAACTTACTTGGAATATCTCTTTAAGAGACAGCAGCAGTAAAAGCTCTCAAGCGAAAGCTCTCTAATCTCACGTGCACGAACTCATCTCGAACCAGGACCCGTGCTAGCCGAATGGACGAAGAATGATGAGAGAAAAACTCCAAGAATAGCTGCCCAAGTTTTTTTTATCTCTCACCAGGGCTTGTTTTATTTTTGTCTATTTATAGTCTAATTACTTAATTAGGTTTAGGTTTAATTTAATTATGAATTTGACCCAATTAATTTTAAGTTTAATAATTAAACCCCATAGTGTAATTCCTTAAACAAATTTAATTGTCAACTTTCATATTTTACAAATTAACCCATAGACAAAAATAAGATTGCAATTTAATCAAATAAATTGTCATACTACAAATTAATTTAATTAACTAAATTTAGTCAATTAATAATTTTAGTATGCAATACTTTATGATTAAATTTATTCAATTATTCAACATATGAATTTATTTAGTTATCAATTAAATAAATACCATATGTAAATGCAATTTAATCGACTTAATTTAATTTAATAAATAATATAAAATAAATTATATTATACCATTAACTAAATTAATTTCTTGGAGTTATATAGATTATTCAATTACATTGACTTGACATGTCAATTA
>CATIWQ010517346.1:0-20101 GCA_949673415.1 Euphorbia schlechtendalii
TAAGCCTACAACAAACTAAATAAAAAATCTTCTTTCAACCAACTTTTTTATATCAAACTAATGCCTCAAGCCAGGAAAGCCATGAAGAAATAAATATCAATGCCATCCATTTTAGTAAAGTTTTGATGGGTAATATACATGCAAAAAGAATGCCGACCTAATTTTGTTACGGCTCTGCTGCAACCCTGACGTTTTGGACTCGTTAAGAACTATGTCTCTGGGAAAAATACAACAGGTGATGAAAGAACAAAGATAGCAGCTAACGAATTGGGTGATACTGAGCTGATATTCTTTTCGGGGGCAACTTCCGCAAGATGTAGAGCACTAGGGCAGAGGGTAAAATCTCAACCAGCTGTAATTTAGAGTAAAAAAAGTTCAGAAGGAATGAAAAGTAGAAACAGAAGTTATGATAGTAATGGAGGTGATAATATTACCATGTAATAGATCAAGTTCAAAACTGGATGATCCAGAACATCAAGTGAAGCATCTGCATCGAAAGCTGATAGAAGAACCTGCAAATTCAAAATTGAGTTCAAAGGTAATCAAAAGAATCTCATACAAAAACTAGACTGTCTTGATACTAGACTAGATCAGTCATCTAGGTCAAATTCTCACGCATACAAAAACTAGAACTGATTGAGACCAATACATAATTTTAAACATACAACTCTATTGATACCATACACATTCCTCCTATATCACAATTACAAGTTATCATCCATATAGTAAATTATGTCATATTAATGTGGCAACTGAGTTATACAACAGACATCACTGTTGTACAAAAATGAATTTGCACTGGTTCTTCGCTCAAGCATCTCGAGATTAACGGCTCATTTCTTATCTGTAATAACTGGAACTTCCTTTAAAATGCAATCATTTTGATAACGATATCACAACAGAGAGCAATAGAATACGTGTTTAACAACATTGAAATCCATAAACTCAAAATATGAAGCACACTTGACCTATTTTGGACTCATTATCATATATGTAGATGATTTTTCTGGTGAAACTTAATTATAATTCAAGATCTGAAATAGACTTAATTAACCAACAAAGATCATAAATCTACAAAATCATTTCATTTTCAGTCAAGTAGTTTTTTGTGTGATTGTGGGCTTTCGGTAATATTGTAATAAGATAGATACACTCATTCCCTTAGGAAGGCAGAATAGAAGACTTGTTCTACTATTAACTTAGTAATACACAGGGTCTCTAATTATATGTGCCTGCACCTGTAGTTAACATATGTCCTCATTTACCTCCCCAATGGTTTGCATTGTACATGACAATGAATGAACTAGACAGGTCAGTTAAATTATAATACTACAGTCATTAGAACATCAAAGGATTTTATACAGATCAGATAAAGCCATTCTTACCACAAAACATCTTATCAAGAAGCACGTAAAGCAGATGGCTGTAACCCATCCAACCTACAACAAAGATAATTTAATGTCATTGAGCAAATGTTAAGCACAAATACTAATTCGTCAAAGAAAAACTCAAACAACGAAATCTGTTTGAGTTTAAAGGATCCAAACTCAACATGATAAACATGTCCACTTTTCACAATAATTGTTCACAGTTATGCTATCTATGGCATCCAGCAGGGTCAAATGACTCAAATCCCTAACATTAAGTATAAAAATGACACAAGTAAGGTGCCAAACCTCATGAAGCTTCTTTCTTCTCCCTTTGGATTCAATTGGAAAGCGTCTCAGCATGAAAAATAACCTGCAAGAAATGCACATGAGAAATTGAGGAGAGATGGCTGATTTACTATTAGTATTTTTAAGAACGCTCACCTTCCTCCATACAACAAGAAACCTAATGCAGCAATAATCGACACCACTGGAACAGTACAGAGAAAAAAAGGTGCTAAGTACAATTGTCCAAAACAAGATTTGTATAAATGAAATTACCAAGCTTGTCAAGAGTAGGTGCAAAATTTAACCTGCAATAAATATTTTCCCAATGAATTCCACAACACTGTTGTCATTGATCCAAAGGTATACCCAGATGCAAATCTGCATCAATTTAGAGAAATGTGATGAGAAAAATGAAATAGATCCTGCACTGGGCCTCACAGTTCAGGTTATGGCATTTAAGCCATGTAACCATGAATGGCCATATCTATAGCCTATAGGTAACTTAATAACTAGCAAGTCTTGAAGTCCTCAACTTATTTCTGGAATTTTGTTCATCTACACCATCTCATGCTAGAGAAAAAGGGTACAGGTAATGTAAAAGTCACATTATATTGATAGATTGGGAAAAGAATCTATTAAGGAACATCAAAATACAATCTCTGATTCCCACAATTGCACAATTTTTAAGCATTTTAGTTGTTTTAGGCATAATCTTTCTCAGTTTTCATTTGAGCATAAATGCCTGTGCATGAATTCAAAAAATGCATTAGACACTTGCATGATTATATCCCATGGGACTAGGTGAAATGAACATGTTGAAATTTAAATAAAAAATGCTAAGGTCATGTTTTGTACGCATCATGAGATGCAAAAAGATAGATTGAAAGATCTAGCCTACCTGTACGATGTAAACTGCACTGTTGACTGATACATAAACTATCCTGAGCTTATCTGTGGGCAAACTTCTTGCCTGTGTGTCAGTAAAGAAAAGTTTAGAGTTTCCTCTTTTAATATAAGATTAGGAAAAAAAGGGCAAATTCATGTAACTTAGAGAACATCGAAATGAATTGCACAAAAAAGCTACATATATGAAACATAAATCCCTTCCAGAAGATACTTGCCTGGTGATATATTTCTGCCCAAAATAAGACAAGCAGAGTGTACGTAGAGAAAAACATAAGGCCGGGAAGATCCAATAAAACCCATGTTAGAATCTGAAAAAAGGGGGGGGTAGCATGAACAATAAGATAGTGTAAGACATAAACACATAAATAAACATCTATATGACTCTTTTGTAAAAACAAGCCTGGTAAGAGGAGAACAAAATTTAATAACTGCAATTTGAGGTTGATTTGACTATAAAATTTACACAACTGACCTTGGGATGCAGAACAAACACTTGACTGTGAAATCCAAATACAATTGCACGCACTGCAATGTGTAAAATTCAAGCAGATCGTATTAACATCCTGATGACAAAGCTTCAAAGCAGGAATCTAAAATGTTGGCACATGGAAGGTTCTTTTAACATGGGAATTTAAGTGAACTTCAAAGCATTACCTCCATTAACAATGAAGTTCATAAGATGGAAAACTTTCTGCGTTGTCCAACCATATTCAGGCACCCTCAATTCGATCCGTATTAATTGAATCTGATCAGAAAATAAAAAAGCACGAAACCTTATACTTCCAGTTAGCCAATCACACGCTACCTATAACAAGAAAGTTCTAAAAACAAACAGAGCCAGCGTGTTATCAAACCACACTCTAAAGCGACAATAGTAAACTCATTTAAATACAAGAAAATTCTAAGCAATCAAACTGTTATTCTAGTTCAATCAGTAATAGAATAAATTTGAAGATAATATGTAACTAATGAACCATGAAATAATCAAGAAAAGCTCTTAGAACTCACAATTCTAAGCAAAAAAAAATTATTTCTAATTCAATCAGTACTAGGATGAGTTTGAAGAATTTTTAAGATAAAAACGCAATGTTCCTCGCATTAATTGGTTCTTTCACACCACAATAATGCAAATCAATTCGTATTAAACAATTATCAATTTCTATTAAGCTGCAGATACAAAATCAACAAACAAATTAAAACTAAATTTGAAAGATAGAGTCATAGAGAGACCAGAGCAATAGCAGATACAAGAGCATAAGCACCACAAAGAGCATAGAAGATCCCGTCCTGCCATTGAGTAGAATCATTGATCTCTTCCCACCAGTCCCCAACCAAGCCAAAGACTTCCATCGGTGCTAATTGCACCGGCGTTCTTGTCATCTGAAAATCCTTCCCCGAACAAGTACTCCGGGAAAGTCAAAATCCGAACCACAGCACCCAAAAACACGGCCCGCCACTACCGAACAAAGGACTGCAAAACCCAAAATAGAAAATCGAAGAAAGAATCACAGTTTAGAGCTCAAAAGAGGCTGTACCAGACAGTCCAAGTAGAGAAGCACCTAAGCGTCTATCAGCAGGCAATTCATCAGATTTGTAGCAGCCGATACTTTCTAGTTTCTAGTTTCTACATATATTTTTCCTTTTTTATTTATTTTCTTTTTTTATTTATTTATTGTTCGGTTCAATAATTATTTCAACGTGGTGATTGAATGGGGGTGGCGAAAAGTATTTTCAGCTCCTTGTACTTTTATAAGTTTTTATTCAGTCCAAATTGATATATTTATTTCTTACACATCAAATATATGATTTATATAAAAGATGTAACATTTGTATTATACTGTAACTATATTTTTGCTGTGAACAGATTTTTACAAAAGAAAAACCTTGCACAAGGGATATTAATTATACTTTATATGTTTATTAACCAAGGATTGGTCAACTAAATTTGATCTAAGCATAAAACTATACTATTGATCTTTTTTGCAAACTCTTTATAATCTACGGTTGAAAGATCTTGCAAAACAAACAAAGTGAGGATCGGAATT
The DNA here is from genome assembly GCA_949673415.1 of Euphorbia schlechtendalii. Taxonomy (NCBI): domain Eukaryota; kingdom Viridiplantae; phylum Streptophyta; class Magnoliopsida; order Malpighiales; family Euphorbiaceae; genus Euphorbia; species Euphorbia schlechtendalii. Next base: position 4,607 of record CATIWQ010517346.1, read on the forward strand.
GCTCTTAGAGGGACTCTTCGATACCTAAGTCAATATAAGAAATTTTAAGATAATTTAACAGAATGTCAGTAGAGAATTGAAAATAATGTAATTCAAGAACTGACATATAAATCCCTTATATATGCTTTGGATATTCCTAATCAATATATGACTATGATTAATAGTATGTATATCCTAAAATCCTAACTAGGTCTCATATTTGCTGTTATACAGTTCTATCCCTTCAATACGTATCCAAATTTGGATTGGATTATCTCGTTGAGTGGTTTTATTATAATCCTGTTAAAATTTTGCCTATTCAAGCGTAATTGTCGAGGTGGATCAACCGAAATTTGCTCTTCTTATTATCTCGCTGGTATGGGTTCATTAGCTAGGTGATACTATTAAACCGATCCCACCACTTTCAAGGATGGATGTGCGATCCACTTTTTTTTAATATGCAATATGCCATAAAAATTATGCAGATTTTTTTGAACATGCACATGATATCTTTTAAGTTATTAATTAATCTCACACGTCCATGTACTATGCACATTTTTTTTAATACGCAATAGACTGCACAATAAAATATGATGATTTAGGGTAACTATTAATAAAAAAAGGTTATAAATTATAAAGCACAATGAGCCGGAATTTTTAATTAGGGGTCAAATGCAATTCTATAAATTTCAGGAGGTTTGAGACGCAAAATACCCTATTATTTTATTACCAAATATTCATCATTAGATGTGATAAGGATGCGGTTTCTTTCACTTTTTTGGACCGAGTTTCCTTTTAATTTAGAAAATTGCCACTGTATTGTTTTAGGCGGCAAATTAATTAAAATTGAACGTAATTTACAAATTATAATACTGTAAAAATGCAACTTCTCCCGTAGAACAAGTGAAGTTATGTGTTTGCATCGGATAGACGTATTTTAATGTGATTATGTGTTTGATACGCGTTTATCAATAAAATAAAGATTTATTAGTTGGTTTCGATATTCAACAATATCTCTTTTAAAGAAGATAAAAAAAAGTCATTACATTACCTGTTTCTATAAATATTGTTGTAACTTTGATCCTTATATCTTTGCTTATTATGAAAGAGTTAAATATCTTTACACTACTACAAGGTTAGATTTTCTTTCCACATATAAACAGGTATACTTAAATAAAATAAATAGTTTAAATCGTATAACTATATTATTGAATTGAATTTATTTAAGAAAAAAACAAGTTGAAAAAATTATATATGATAGCAATGGTATATCACTATTTATTACTGAAAAAAGTAACTATAATTTGGTATTAATTATTATTGCATTTGTTACATGGAAATATAATTTGTTTAATTTAAAAACCCACGAAAGCAATCGCTCTTTCTGTGTAGGAGACAAAATTGTAAATTGCAGCATAAAAATGTGGATTATGTTAAAAGAACACGAAAATATAAAAATGAAGGGGAGACTTGGAAATTAGAAATGTCGCATCTCACGTGATGTAATGGAAAAAAATTATCTGTCCCAAATGATATCTTCATATATCTCCATGTCATTCAATCAAAAAATGTCACGTGTCAATTTTTATTATAATTTAATAATTATTAATTTCTCTCTCCTACTTTTTTAATTAAATTATAATAAAAGTTGACACGCGATATTTTTTAATTGGGTATACAGACGTGGACATCATTGTAAACCGAGGATTTTCTTCCCCGTATCATAGGATCCACCAGTCATGGAGTAACTGTTGGTGACGCGAAATTTCTGACGGCTCGGCGTGGAAATGGACGGTTGGCCGGTTGCTGTCGTATTTGATTTCTTAGCTCACCTTTGGCCGTCCAAATAAGTATGAAATCAATTAGTAATTATTAGACGAACAATTAGAAATAAACTCGAGTGGTACTTAACCAAGCCAAGACACTCCATTACCACATCCAACAACTTAGTCCGTTCCATTAATAATTTAATTGGTGATTAAATGAATAATTGAGGGTTAACAATCTTCTTATTAAATTCTTTCAACTTTTTACATTAAATTTGTACGACTTTACAATTTTGTTTCTATTTTATTTTTCAAATATATGCTTTATTGTTCTTGTACGAAGTATATATAGTTTATCTGAATTTCTAGTGTATTTTTAAATCTAGTATGTTATTTACGAATATTTTGTCGTCTTTTTCTAATTTTTTCTAAATCAATGTAATACTCATGTTGCATTGATGGATATTAACTTGTATAACAATAATTTGGGGTTAACATTGGAGTAAAATAAACTTGGGGTGGGGATGTGAAATGCTCTTAAATAATGGTTTTCGACTTCAACCCATGCATATGTGCATAATTCTGCATTTTTGCTTTTATATTTGTATGTAGGTGAAATTTTTTTATTTTTGGAATGTCATGAATTTTGATGTTGATATTTTTAAGCATCTAACGTAAAGAAAATTAGGGGATTGTAAAAAATGCTAATTAATTAGATTTAATTGTAATTTTATATAAAATAACATGTATTAGTAATTTTATCTAATTGTATTTTTCTATTTGAATTTATACGTGAATTGCACTCTTACTAACAACAACTTTCTCTCTCTTAATGAGTTTGAATTTCTTAACTTATATTGATTCTATCTCTCAAACCGTTAATTTTTTCGAAACGATGTTTTAAAATATCTTGTTCTTTTCATTTTTATATTTAAAAAATATCTAACTCGATATACTTTCAACAAAAATTGGTTTAATTCATATTATACGAGTTTACATTTTGGTATAATGTTCATCATTATACCAGGTTTCTTTATACCAAAATTCTGATATAATGAATATCATACTAAATCGTAAACTCGTATAATACGCATTATATCATCTGGAAAAAATCACGTATAAAGAAATGCAAACTCGTATAATATGAACCGTACCAATTTTAGTTTTTCAATTTTTTTGTTGAAAGTATATCGAGTTTGATCTTATTTTAAAGATAAAAATGAAACGAATAGAATATTTTATAGAATCGTTTCGAAAAAATGACGGTTTTAGGGATCTGTTCGTTTTAAGTTAAGAAATTCAAATTAACAAAGAGAGATAAAGTCGTTGTTGATAAAGGTAGATAAAATTACAATTAAATCTAATTAGTTAGAACTTTTTACAATTAGTGATAATTTGCTTCGATTATGTTTTCCTATTCTTACCTTTATGAAAAAAACCTCAACAAATTTTAACAAATTTAAATAAAATATATATATAAATTATCTATGGAATAGATATAACAATTATAACGTCTCCTTTTCTTTATGAACGTTATAACGTCTCTTGCTAAAGTATAATTGTCTAGATCAGTAGTTAAGTTCCCAAATGTTTTACATACATACATACATATATATATATATATATATATATATATATATATATATATATATATATATAACAAAATTACTCTTAATCCTGATTATTTAAATGCAGTAACTTTTTTAAATTGTTTTGTGAATAATAAATGGATAGAGATAGTAAAAGTAAAATTCAAAACATAGATTATGAATTAGTTTTATGGACTCAATGAATTCACATATATCATATATTAAAATTTTGCTTAATTGCTTCTTTGTCCAAAAAAAACTTACTGTCATTTAAATTTTTAAATTGATTTATAGTCTTCTCGCATTACTCTGCTTTTTAACGTTACATATGAGCTTTTGATTAAAGAGAATAAAACAAAAAAATACATATTTGAAAAATCAAACAAATAAGAAGATGTCATGTAACGATCAGACACAAAAGTAATGCACTTTTTAGAAATTGAAGGAGCCACGGGATCAATTTGGATATTTTGAGCATTGTATTTTTCAAATTTTTTGAGTCAAGTTCGAATGCATCAAACCTCGTATTTTTCACTTTATGCGATACATAACATATTAGTGAATATAAACCATGCAATTATTTTGATTATTTACGTAAAGAGTCTCAAAATACAAGATGACCCTACTATTACTATTCATGGAATCAAATCCTCTGTCTCCAAATTCATATCTATTTTCTCATCATTCTTTTAAAAAATGTCAAGTCTCGTTTTTAATGGAATAAAAATTGAAAAAATGTGAGAGATAAATTATAAATTATTAAAATATAATATGACACTTGACGGTTTCTTTAAATGGGAGAATGAAAACGGGAACAATAGATTTTTTTTCATTATGTACTGTTCAAACGAATAACAATGAAGCATAATAGTATTCCATTTAATATATATTCTATTGTTTTGACTTTCTAATTGTAATATCTATTTTGTAAGTTCAATCATTTCTCGTATAAAAACGTTTTCATAAAATGAGAATGAATATGGAAAATGGACGTTCAACAATTTCCTAACATATTCTTAAATACATATTTTTCATTCAAGGATAGTTAAAATAATATTATTTTTTTATTTTGTTATTCTTTTAATTAAAATGAATTTGATCTGAGAAATTAAAAATGAAAAAAAATTGTTAGAAAAAAAATATTGTAAAATGATGGTTGGCAAATGAAACATGGTTGGACATATTCTAAGAAAACTAAAGTATAACTTTTGTGTGACTAGGGGTGTTCATCGGTTGGTTCGATTGAATAATCGAATCGAACCAAATAAATCGATAACCGAATAGTTAAAAAAATACAAACTGAAATCGAATCGAAGTAAAAAAGTAACCGAAACGAACCGATGTATTAGATTCGGTTGGTCGGTTCGATTATTTCGGTTTTTTTTTGTTTTTTTTTCCTATTATTTATCTTTACTAATTCTTACAATAATCTTTTGTTATGCACATTAATTTACTCTATCTTTTTAAAAAAATGTATAAATTGAAATAAAAATAAGATTTTTCCGACTTGTTAGTAAGTACCAGACTTGTAAAATTATAATAAAACAAACTAACATCCATTATTAATAAGTAAATTTCAACTAAATGAGAAATAAAATTTTTAGCAGGATCAATATGCTAAATGACCTTACATAATATTTATTGATGTTGCAAATGACGTGAAAATTGAGGCAGTTTCGGCATAAATTTTATTGGTATTATATATTGTTTAATTGTTAGGTAAAAAAATGATATTATAGTTTATAAAAAATTAGTTTTTCATAAATATTTTTATTAATCGGTTGATTCGGTTATATCGGTTTATTATTAACAAAAGCCGAATTGACCAAAATCATCGAAAATCTATAAAATCAATAACCGAAACCGAATCATTTAAACCGAATAATCGAACCAAAAAATCGAATTACATCGATTCGGTCAATTATTTCAGTTCGGTTCGGTTTTTTAACACCACTGTGTGTGACTAAAAGTGACAACGTACATATTTTAGTTATTAAATTTTCTATTTAACTAGTACTTTCCATATCTTCTTCAATTTTTTTATCTTTCTCCTTTTCACTTTGTCATCTTTGCTTTTTTTTTTTTTTTATCATTTATATATTTTTCTTCCAATGATGTGTAGTAGAGTTTCATCTAATTATTTTTTATTGAAGGAAAAGTTGAAGGAGTTTGCATATATCAAACAAAATAAATCAAACTTATTTCAAAATTAATATTATCTAATCGGTATTTCAATTAGTGACTGAGGTCTTAGTCTAGTGGTTAAGATGGAAGCTGTGAACTCTAGATGTCCCAGGTTCGAGTCACATCCGGGGTGGGTCGGGGATTTTTCTTTCCATTTAATGTAAGCCCAAATGAGGTAAATTTTTTTTAAAAAAAAATGATATTTCAATTAAATTAAACACGGAATAAAAAAATAAATAACTATTCCATTCCCAATATATTTCAGAAAAACTATTTTTTGCCAACTAAGCATCAATAGTATTAAATTGGGAAGAAATTACATATTTCACAAGAATACTTTCAACATAATGAGACGTAATATTTTATCTTAATGTGAGTCGTCCATTTTATGATGTACAGATCACAAACCACTGCTACCGTCCGCACCCGATTATGCCAAAACCCCTCATTCATCTTCTTCTCTTCTACAACATCAGCTCAACTCTAAAACCCTAGAAACCAATTTGGAGCAGGAAAACCCTAAAGTTCACATTTTGAAGATGGCATTTCTCCTTCGTCACCGTATCCGCTCTCTAATCAAAACAAATCGTCATTTCTCCACAGTCCTCTCTCCAAATTCAACTACTCCACTCTCCTCCAAGGAGAAAACGAGAGCTGCGCTTTCTCTTCTCAAAGTCGAGAAAAACCCTGAAAAAATAATTGAAATCTGCCGTGCAGCCTCTCTTATCCCGGAAACCCACCTGGATCGCATCGTCTTCTCAACCGCCATCTCCAAACTCTCCCGATCGAACAATTTTGACTATATTCGGCAGTTCATCGACGAACACAGGACCTCCCGCCCTGATCTCCACTCCTCCGAGCGATTTGCGGCGATGGCAATCGTTTTGTACGGCCAGGCTGGGATGACTGATGATGCTATTCGTGTTTTCAAAGAGTATCATGCTGATGTCATTGGTAGTTCTTCTACTGGATCAGTTAAGGCTTTGAATTCCTTGCTTTTTGCTCTCATTTTAGCTAAAAATTTTAAGGAGGTTAATAGAGTATTCCTTGAATTCCCCAAAAGTTACAATATTGAGCCTGATCTGATGACTTACAATAATGTTACTAAAGCACTCTCTGAGTCCGGGAGTTCTAGTTCAGGTTATTCTGTTTTAGCAGAGATGGATAGGAAAGGATTGAAGCCGAATTCTGAAACTTTTAGGAACCTAATTGCTGGGTTTTACATGGAGGAGAAGTATGGAGATGTTGATAAAATGCTTGAAATGATGAAGGAAAAATATGGGATTAAGCAAGGGCTTAGCATTTATAATACTAGGATTCAGAGTTTGTGTAAGCTTAAGAAATCCGCGGAGGCAAAAACTATTCTTGATGCAATGTTTGCGAAGAGAATGAAGCCGAATTGTGGTACTTACCATAATTTGATTTTCGGGTTCTGCGCAGAAGGAAATTTGGAGGAAGGGAAGAGATTGTTTAGAAGCATGGTGAACAGGGGGTGCCAACCGGATGCTGAGTGTTATTTTACTTTGATTCACTACCTTTGTAAAGGTGAGGATGTTGAGACTGCATTTGAACTCTGTCAGGAGAGTATGGAGAAGGGATGGGTTCCAAATTATGCCACTATGAAATCTCTGGTGAATGGTCTTGCTGGTATTGGGAAGGTACAAGAAGCGAAAGAGCTTGTTGGGAAAATGAAAGAAAAGTTTCCGAGTAATGTTAGCCAGTGGGAAGAAGTTGAAGCTGGTTTGCCCCAGTAAGGAAGTAGACATTGCATTTCTATGTTTCATTTTCTTTCATAAAACCACAGGAGACCAGGTATGATTGTATTAGCATCATATCCTTCAGTTAGTTATAATTTTGCGTTTGCTAGTAGCTTTGAATATGAATCCACTTTTGGATAAAATGGTCTCTTGTAAAACCTTGCAATTGCTTGTTGAACCTGACTGTATCAGCCTTAATTAATCTCATTTTGTTTACTTTTATATGGATGTATTGACTGGTATAGCGGTATTGCAACTAGGCCCTCTTTTCACAGAGGCAGTACAAAGCTTATCCCTATTGCTTCTATCCTGTGTACGCAGGTTCTTGTACATCATTATTTTGTTATCTATGTATAAATTGTCCAATTCGTTTGCATATTTAAAAAGTTTCCTCATCATGATATTCACACTTCCATTACTGAGGAACTGAAGAGATGAAGGCAACTGCTGCATAAGAGTCTTGAATCACACAGATTGGTCAATTAGCTGCTCCCACTTGAACTGACCTTTTACATTTACTGTTAAAATGACTGCTGTTCAAGTAATGATTTTGGGAAATATCCAACTATCTTTTTTCCAGCACAATGTAGTCGACTGTCTATTTTAGCAGTTGAGCACTAGTAAGGCCCTTCGCAGTTTTTGGGATCAATCAATTATTCAGTTTGTTGTCTTGTCAACAATCCAAGATTTGAGTGAAACACTTTTCAATGGATGACAAAGATCTATTGATCATTAACTTGAATGTTAGTGTACACGCTATAATTTATCAGTTCAACATTTGATCTCATGTGGTACCTGGCGGAAGCCTACCATGTGTGAAATTAAATCACATACCAAATCATATCTAGTAATCAGCAATTTTCTTATACAAATACTTTAGACTATGAGAGACATTCTACAGTTCTCAACGTCAAAAAGTAAGAAAAACACATGCTTACTAATTTTTAATAGCTTTAACTGCACTGGTACCATCTCGTGGCTTCTGATAGCTTGTGAAACTAATTGAATGGCATGCTATTAGTTACAGATGGTCAGAAGCTGCATCTAATATACAAACCCCCAAGGTCAATTGTTAGATAGTAGAGATGCTCATTGTCATTCCCCAAGTTCGCCAGAAAACGTCGACCTAAGATTTTCTGGCAAGCAATGCAGATTTATTCTTCATGTACTGCATCCCATATCCTGCAGTTGAAGCCACTGTTGTCCCGCCAACTAACCAACTGCATCAAATTATGAACATGGACAATACTGTAAAACTTGCACCCAAACCGTGCATTGGAACCTAGTTATGAACGAGTTTGACAGATGCTAAGACTTACCTCAAGTATGTCACATATGTTTGAGTTTCCACAGTTCCAAACTCCGGTTGAAGGAGGGCTGCAGCCACTAAAAGCAACTGGAAAACTGTATTCACCTGTCCAAGGAAATGAGAAACATTTCACCAAAATTCCATTTACTTTTATTTCCACATATTTCCCAAGGTTGCATAAAAGTTTGCAGATTCTTACATCTGACTCGGACCAAATACTTACGCACCCAATACTTAAGCACCAAATACACATTTCATTTTAATGAAAGATCCCAAATGGGCAATTTAAATGGCACATTTCCTTTAATATACCATCCTGTCTGTAAGATCCTAACTGGGCAAGCTAAATGGCGCAAAACCGTAATCGTTGCCTTATGGACTCTAGAAAAATCTGATACTATGCACCTGTAGAGTATTCTTAATCTAGCAAGTCTAATGACTCGAGCGCCATTCAGTTACCAATATTAACAAGGTCAAAAGTATATGGCACATACCTTGCTTATGAAGAGTGGCTCAACCTTCTCAGGCCTGGTTCCATCAAGATTGACAAAATCATACCAGCTATTCCACTGACACCATAAAATTAACCATGTTCAACAGAACTCAAGTAACTAACTAAATTAGTTTACAATAAAAAAAAAGGATGGGCACCAATAAAGTCGGTCGATCCCACCTTCCAATTTAAACTGTTAGCTCTATGATATACTGCACCACTCACAAGTGCAACATCTCGCAACACCACCATGCCAACAAGTCCAGCTTCAGTTCACAAGACAAAAATTTCATAACATATCATAAAAACTCACTTGAAGACCATCTACAATCATTTCATTTAGCTAAATGCAGTAGATTGAAGATCATACATGCAATATGCTTAAGAAATGGGCAACTTACGGTGGAGAAGATCCATATGCACCATTGCCAATGCCACAGATCCAATAAGAACCTAAACAAATAAGTCTAAAAGTTAATCCATGTGCTTAAACAGCCTAATAACACTACAAGCTTGGAAGCTTGGAGTTACCTTGTCAGCTAGAGGATCAAGGTAAGAACCAACCACTGAATCAATTTTCATCTTTCTGGCAACATAGCCATCTAGCTACAACAACAACAAATAAAAGTACAATCAAGAATTCTAAATATATTCCATAAGATCTACGATGCACACAACTTGAGAATTATAACATTACCCAATCAGTTGCTCCAGAGATGGCCAACCCAACAAATGCAGAAGTATACATTTCAGTCGTAATCATCCTACAACAATGTTGTTAATCACTCTCCGATCAGAAACAATGTTAACTCATAAAGAAACAGAAAATAATAAATTAAATTACCATCCAAGCAAAGGTCCAGAAACCAAACGAGAAATGGAGATAAAATTAGGCAAATTGACAAAACTCTTCAAAACTCCACCATCATCTACAGCAGCTGAACCCTCCTTAATCTCCCGAACCCTATACAACACACGTTGAGCAGGAAAACCCGATCTGATCCTATTCTTAAGCAAATTCAAGTGCAACGCCTCGACTTTCCTCAAAACGACAACATTTCCACGGATGTAAAGAGGAGTGGCAGATTGCAAGAGCTTCCACGGAGGCGAGATGAGGAAGAGAGGACCTTGACCTCGAAAGGGAGCGATCCATTTAGAGAGAGGCGAGAGGAAACGATGATGAAAATGAGAAGGAGGAGAGTAATGTAAAGGATGGAAAGTAGCGAAAGGAATTGGTGTTAATATAGAAGATGCAGTAGCGGTAAGGAAAGTCCTGTTCTTGCGAGGAAATTGATCTGTCAGGGCTCTTATGGATCTGAAGATCACCATCGATGGCGCATGTTAATTCTGTAAATTTGCTGCGAAATTGAATTTAGGTTTTGCAGGGGGTTTAGAGGCGGGCGAGACATTTGCCACGTGCTGGGAATCCACAAGTGCACAACGTAAAATTTTTATGGGCTTTGGGCCTCTAGTTTATTTACTCAAGGCCTATTGGACTGCATACTGGACTTTTCTATGTTTTCCACGTTCTTTACATTATTACATGGGAATTTGTCAATTTTTGTTCTTGTTTTGATTTATTATTTATAAAAATATATTCATAAGAATTTTTATTATTTTTTTATTTTTTTATGTTCTGATTTTACATTTTTACATTCTTATGTTTTGATTTTACATTTGTATTTTCTGTATATATACATGTTATATATTTATTATATGTAAATGTGAAGTATTTCTGTTATATGTCTGCTATGTAAATCTATTATATACCTAGTTTAATTCATCTGTTATATTCACCTAAACTGTTTTAACATATCTGTTATATACCTGATATATACCAGTTATATCTCTAAAACATAAAAAAGAAAATTTGAAACAATTTTTACATAATGATGTAAAATTTAAACTTGAGAAATATTTTTTTGTAATTTGGTAAAATTTTGGATGAAATTTATAAATTTTATCATGGGCATTTACCTAAAAACCTCTTATTACATTGTTTATTTGTAACATGGTTATATTTTTGTACATTTTACACGAAAATGCTAGAACCAAATACTTAATAACACAAATACTATTTTAAGTTTCATACCTACGTTTATATTTTTCATCACATATAACAATCATTTTTGTTAATTTTTTTGTCTTATTTTTTATATATTTCTCAAACGTTAATTTTTGTTACATATCGCTATATAATTTTTTGCTCGCCTCATTTTTAACTTCGCAACGGCACCAACTGTGATATTTCACATTTATAGAAGTTTATTAGATGTCTATTATAAACCATTGAATGTTTATATTTATATTCGTCACTCTACATATTTAACACATTTGATAAATTCCTATTAGATATCTATTATACAAGTTTCAAACATTATTATATACATGTATTTTGTTAGATAAATAACTTCTAAAAGAGATCTAACAAAGATCAAACAAATTTCTAATTATTTAAATTATATGTTTATGGCTTCAAATAGATTTCTATAAATGTGAAACATCATAATAGAAATGTTTCGTAGATTAAAAACGAGACAAACAAAAAACTCTAAAGCGGTATGTTAAAAATGAATGGTTTAATAGATAAATGAAAAATAAAATATGTAATTTAAAAAAATCAATTTTTGAAATATGTTTTAGAATGGAAAATATATATGTGAAATATGAAATCTAAACATAACATTTATGTTAAAGCACTTCTTGTCGTGAAATTTTATATATTGTTTGCAAAATGTAAATCAGATTTACAATATTTTATTTTTAGCATAATGTGTTTGAGAAATATTTGTGTTCTCTGTAGTAAGAAATGCTATTTTTAGAAATAGTAGAGAACTTTATTTCTTTATTTTTATTTAACCATCACTGATTCGGGTTAAGTTGTAGAAATCTTGAGTTCTTACACCAATGTGTGAAACAAAAAAAACGTAACCAGGAGACTAGTTGTTCAATATTTTTGCTATAATCGTTAAATTGTTGTTCGTACTTGTAACCAAAAGTTGTTCCTAAAGCAACAAATATCAAGAAATAGAGTTTTAATAAAGTTTTAGACAAAAAAATGCCTCAATTTAACCCAAAGTACAATGAAAATTAACCGCATAAAATTCACCAAAAATAGAAAAAATAGTTAGAAATTTGTTAAAGCCAAAACAATATAGTTTAGATAACAAACTTCAGTGGATGAAAACCAAAATTAGACAACTGAAAGTATACCAGAATTGAACACGAAAACGAGTAATAAACCCATTAAAGTTGGAATCCCACATTCTATATATAAGAAATTTATTTGAGATTAGTGATGTTTTAAGCAAAAAAAAAAGTCGGCTTAAAATTAGCAGAAAAATTAAGATCATGAATTATTTCTCTTGTTGCAGAATTGAACGTAGTAATTCGTTTAATAGAGACATTGAAAACAAAAACACCAGTAACTCAACTCCTAAACAAGATGGAAACACATTTTCAGTCTTTCTCAAAAATGTTTCTCGTAAAACAAGTAAATATTCAATCCAATATATATATTTGTTAATTTTGAATTTTCCAAACAAGTAAACATTGATAATGTTTTGAATTTTCCAGGCAGCATTAGGCAAAGACTCATTACCGAGGAGATAAAGAAAGTTAACAATGCAAAAGTTTCGGCTCAGGTTTTTTGCTATCAGGAAATTGTCACGGCGACTAATAACTTTGATGATCATTTCTATCTTGGAGAAGGTGGATTTGGGACAGTTTACAGGGGATTTGTTGAGAAAACTATGCAGGTATATGTTTCGATTTCTGTTATTCGATATCAATTTGGACCTTCGAATCGAATTTCTTTTATATAAACGAAATTTCAATTTATTTTTCAGGCTGTAGCTATAAAGCAACTTGACAGAAATGGACTCCAGGGAAACAGAGAATTCTATTCAGAAATTCTGATGTTGAGTTTGGTGCAAAATCCTAATCTCGTAAAACTGATTGGTTATTGTTTGGAAGGGGATCATAGAATTCTCATCTATGAATACATGCCTAAAGGCTCCTTGGAAATTCACCTTTTCGGTAAGCCTAAAAATCACATCGCCTTCTCGAACCCCAATATAGTTTAATACTACTTCAGGTACCGAAAGATTATCATTTTAGGATTTTTATCAAAACCAATCAAATATTTATTACACTTTACTTTATTATATTCTTAATTATTACCTTGTAACTTCATTTCTACGTAATCTCTCTCCTAGTTAATACAAGAGTAAATTAGGAAAAAAATGTTCAATTTTACACTGTTATTTAAATTGACAAACAAGAGGAAAGCATTGAATAAAATGATGATCTTTTGAGATCGGATGGAGAAGTTTATTCTGCGAATCAAATGACCTCAGAGAGTGCTTATTATTTTGCTAGAATTACCGGAAGGGACGAAGGCATTGGATTGGAATACAAGGATGAAAATAGCATTAGGAGCAGCAAGAGGACTTGAATATTTACATGATGCAGACCCTCCAATCATTTACAGAGATTTCAAAGCCTCAAACATTTTATTAGATGACAATTTCAACCCAAAATTATCAGATTTTGGACTTGCTAAATTAGGCCCAACTGGAGGCAAAGAACATGTCTCTACTAGAGTTATGGGCACTTATGGTTATTGTGCTCCTGAGTATCAAATGACCGGCAAACTTACCGCGAAATCCGATGTTTACAGTTTCGGTGTTGTGTTGTTGGAGATCATTTCTGGAAGACGAGTCATTGATGACACTAGGCCGTCTCATGAACAAAATCTTATATATTGGGTACGTCAAATTCCCGATAAAATCTAGTAACATTTATTCTCTTTAGACATGTTTCGTTTCGGCTTAATTTTTCATGATTCGAATCGAGCTTGATTGTGATAAAATGATTTCTTCATTTAATGCAGGCAGAGCCATTGTATAGAAACAAAAGCAAGTACAAAGAAATGGCAGATCCAAAGCTGGAAGGGAATTATCCAGAAAAGAGTTTATATCAAGCTCTTGCAATTGCAGCTATGTGTCTTCAAGAAGAAGCTAATGTTCGCCCTTTAATGGCTGATGTCGTTACTGCTCTTGAATTTCTCGCCTTCCCCAACCCCATTCAAAGCCAAACCCACCTCATTTCTGGACACAAAAACAGCTTTCAGTTTGTTAATTCTTTCAAATGAGCGAATTTCACAAGAATTATAGTTGTAATTTCAACCACTTTTATGAATGTGGATATATTGTAATCATAGTCCAAATTTTTACTCATGGAATTAAATTCTATGCCGTTTTTCTAAGTCAAAAGAAATCGAAATACAACGAATACAAAACAGTGACATGATCATAATCAAACAGAATTCAAATTATATATACACAAAAACCTGAAACAATTGTTCATTCCTAGCAATATAAGCCGAAAAATCGTAATTGAGAGCGAAACAAAAATCTGTTTGACAGATCTCGAACCGAATAATCAGAAAAACATAGTGAGTGGTGGTCTTGCTTAAACAAGATCATCCTTGAGGATTCTGTAACTAAAACCAGGAATATTCCCATTAGAATCTGCAACCTCAACTGCAGAACAGATTCCTGGGATAATGAAACCATTGCCGCTGTCTCTTCTTTTCTTCTTTTTCCAACAGATTTTCAAAGACCAAAAACTAGGCCTTGAAGAACCATTAAGAATGTGCACTTGAGGCTTGCTTGAGCTTCCACATTTGTTTAAGTCAACCTTGTTGAAGTATTCAATCTCTTTTCTTACCAGAGATCCGATAGTGCCCCTCGTCCCGATTGCCACTGGAGTTGTAGCTGCCATTTCCTCTGGTAAAATGGTGTGGTGGCTTATGGTTGAAGAAACTGGTGGGGGTTTTATGGTTGAACAATAAGGTGGCCCTAAATTGAGTTAGCTTTAAGATTAGGACACCTAATCCATCTTGGTGTTTAATTCAAGTGCTTTTTTATTAATTAAAGTGGAAAACATGATTTGCACAAGTGGATCATATGATTTCACAAGGATAGTCATCATGTGTATAAGGTTGCTATCAAGGGATAAAGGTATGTCAACTCGATTTCATATGCTATCATACCTCGTTGTTCGTTTTTCTTGGATGATTTTGTTTTTGTCGAAATAATCATACTTTGCCTTTTACAACCATTTTGTATTATCATATCAGAAAATAATAGTCAATTGTGTTCTAATCGGGTTTATATTCACATTAGGCTAAAAAACAACTGAAAGCACTAGAAGGAGAAGGTTGGAATTCAAATTGAGTAAAATTATGATAGTAATTATGACCTATAATTTGACCTCTCTTTTACTAGCCATTTTCTATCTTTTTACCCTTTGACATTCCATAATGTTCTTTTGCACTTTTTCGAAGACTAAACATTATGTTTTGTTGCACATGCACTCGATCTATTTACTTTATTAAACTAGACACAGTGAT
>CATIWQ010517360.1:0-14692 GCA_949673415.1 Euphorbia schlechtendalii
GCTATCTCACTCCAAATAGGACATTTAACAAGCTTATTACATGTATAGAATAGTAATCGAATAGATATATAGCAGAAATAAAACATTTATGTAACATACAAAAATCAAACAGATTGTGTTCATCAATCAAACAAAATAGCAGACAAAATTTCTAATTTTCATACATATATTAGACATTGAACAACCATATAACATAATAGATTGGTAAAGATAACATAATAAATATAGCAGAAAATTACCAAAACTGTAAGCATGAAGCATTTTTCTTCGAAATCCATGTGTACATTAGAAAAATTGTAAGATCTGAGAGTAAAAAAGTTCTACTTACCTTTTTTTGCACTTTACCGATCGTGTTAATCGTTTCATTTCTTTCAGAGGTAGTTTTTTGGTGCGCTCGTTGGTGCCATTAGAACTGATTTTGAGAGAAATAGGAGATCAGAAGAAGGAATGTATCAACCAAAGAGTAATATCAAGGGTTTGGAAAAATTACCTCGTTCTCAGAAGTTGTTGATGCTTCAAAAATCGTGAACTGCCACAAACACAATAAGAAGAGAAGTGTCTTCGTTATATGATGAGAATCGAAGCAAATCAGCTTTAAGGGGAAGAATAATTGTAGAAATCATCGCTAATGGGAGTAAAGGAATACATAACGTGAGAAAGAAGATGGAAATCACTTAGAACGTATGTAAGTTAGGGTGAAATACAGTAGACCGTTTGTTAGACAATATGAAACTTAAAGAGGCTCACCTAGTAATTAGGAACACGTGGGCTGAAATATTGAAACCAAATTAAATCCATCTGTGAGAATTTCCCTTGATTTTTCTAAATTGTGTATGAAACGGGCCAACTTTATTAAGCTGTGAACACTTGGGACTTTGATCGTTTTTTTTTTTTTTTTGTACAAGATGGCACAACATTAAAGTGATTAGTAATATATGGTTTTGTATGGTTAAAAATCATGATAAGTTAAAATAATATTTTAATCCTTTATAGATGGATCCCTAAAAATATTATAGGTGTGGTGATTTTGTTTTTAACAAGATAAATTTTATTTTGCATTTATTGAATTAATCATCACATCATTGATTCAATAATAATAAACAACAAAGTAATGAGGACTTTATTTTTTAATAAAATTATCATAGAATTTGTCATATATTAAATTACGAAAAATAATTACCGTCATAAAATATATTATAAATTAAATGATGACATTATACACTCATCATCACTTAACGTTATAGTGATATTATCATCCACTAAAAATACATGACAATATGCAAGAATCGTAACGTTAAAACAAAAAATGACAAAACAAAATCAATATTTTGTATTGAATTGTGACATATGAAACTATCACAAAAGGCATCATTATATACATGACGAAATATGTTGTTAATTAATATTCTTGTGACAATTACTTTAAATTGTCGTAATAAAATATTAAAATATAAGAAAAAACGTATTAATGTCATTATACAAAATATTATATGATAAATATTTAATTTTTCATAATTTTGTTTATTTAAAAGTGGTGATATTTCTTTTATCGTCATAATAACAAATTAAAATATGACAAAATTCATTTTTGTTGCTTTAAAATAAATTACATGATGAAATTTAATTCGTCATAATATTATTTATTAAATTATGACAGATTTGAAATTTCATAAAAAAATTTCACGATGAAGTTGTAACTAGTTAACATTTAATTGTCACAATAGTTTTTTCCTCCAAAAAAATCGTAAAAACTTTTGCCTTCAAATTAATATATGACGATATTTCTTTTATCGTCATAAAAATAACATTACAATGACGAAATTATATATTAACAAAGACACACGTTAAATTTTTCACAAAAAAGTAAAATTAATAATGAATTATGAATTTCACAATTGCGCTATGTATTGTGACGAAAATTTGTGCGTAGTGAATAAAATCGACATGATATGCTAAATTTCTTGTAGTGTGTGTTTCATCTCAAACTCTCTCTTCGCCGGTATAAGCATATAAAATTAACATATGTCGTGTTATGGGTTTTGTTATATATGTTTTGTATTACGTTAAAATGTTAGTTTTATTAAAACGCATAATAACTAATGACAGAATGTCAGGTTTCATCTCGCTCGCATCTCTATCAGGACAGATTGCTTGAATACAAATGAGTTTTTGACAATGAAATTTTATCGCGCCTCAATGTTCGAAATCTCTATCTCTAAACGTCTTAGAATCTATCTCCAACGAAAAGATTCGAAAGATTTGAAGAGAAGAGAAATTGAAGAACTGTCAAGATGAGAAGTTTGCAACGGCTACTTCAACTATAAATAGAAGATTGAAGCAGACGTTCAAACTTGGTGAATCACCTAAGAGTTGAAGCTATGTTCAAATACTCCCTACTTCAAGAAATTCCAAATCAAGCAATCATCAAACACTCACTATCTAAATCTATTTGTAATAGAGAGAATATCACTCATAGATTTAACATTGTAAAGGATTCAACATTTTATAAGTTGAATTCAGTTTGCAATTTCTTTAGAAATTTGAGTGTTAGTTTAGGAAGGTCAGTTTAGGAAGGGTACCTAAACTGAGTTGAGAGGTAGTTCGAAAGAAAGGTACCTTTTGTAAAAGAGTCTACCCACTGTAAAGGCTGCTCCGCCTAAGTAAGGAACGAACACTAGTGGATTAAAGCTCGGAGAAGGTATCTGGGGACTGGAGGTAAGCTATGGGCCGAACCAAGATAAAACCAGGTGTTGAAGTTCTAACTTTAGCTCTCGCCTTTATCGCGTTCATATCTCATTCATCATTCTTTTTGTTCTATCGCTTTTGCTTGAAAAACCAATCCAAGTTGAGTTGAGAACTTAGCATGCAATTGAAGATAAACTGTGCCAGCTAAGTTGACAGTTTATACATTTTTAGACCCCACTCAGCATCGCTTAACTCAGCACGCCTCTAAAAATTGAACTTGGTTAAAACATTTTTATAAACTTAAAAAGTAACCAAGAACTGCATTCACCCCCCCCCCCCCGCTGCTGTTGTAAAGAAGCCGCTTAAGGACCAACAAGTGGTATCAGAGTGAGTGCTAAACTTTTAAACTAATAGTCTTTGAGTTAAAGATCCATCAATGGCTTAGAACAACTTCAGTTCTGGCTCGGGACAGACAGTGCAACTTAAAGAGGGAATGTCTGTAACTAGGCAACTATTATTCGATGGTAATCATTACACATTTTGGAAAAATCGCATGATGAACTTCATTCAATCTCAAAGCATGCAAGCATGGCTCGCTATAGAGCTTGGCCAGCGAATTCCTACTGTAATGAGGAATGGGCAACATGTTCTAGTCGATCTAAAGGATTATGATGATGCTGATCTCAAGCTTCTCAAAGAGAATGTTGCGACGATTAATTACTTACATTGTGCTCTAGATCTTACTGAATTCAACAGGGTCTCGGGCTACGAGACAGCACAGGATATCTGAAAGAAGCTGGAGATTACCTATGAGGGGACTGACATGGTCAAGGAGTCCAAGATCAACCTCATGTTGTGAGAGTATGAGATGTTCCAAATGGGTGCCAGCGAAGACATTCAGGCCATGAGTACCAGGTTCATTAACATCGTTAATGAATTGAAGCGTCTTGGCAAGGAGTTCACTAAGGAGGAGCTGGTGAAGAAGATTCTTCGCACTCATGCCTTAGAGTGGGATGCCAAGAAGAGCACAATCAAGGAGGCTCATAATCTTAAGACCTACAATTATGATGAGCTGATAGGCACCTTGCTGACTCAAGAAATGAGCATGAAGAAATATACTGATGACTCTAAAAGGAGTAAAGGAAAGGAAAGAGAAGGTAAAGCCATTGTCCTGAAAGCTGATTCCTTTGATGAATCCACGAGCCGCAATTCTAATGAGTAAATGGACATTCTGACTAGGTGTTTCAAACGCTTCATAAGAAGGACAGGAATTTCAACAAGAAGAAGTTTCCCGCTAAAATCAAGTCAACTCAGCACCGGCAAGGAACTAAGAAATGACTAAAAAAGGAAAATAGCAAAGATATCAAATGCTTTGGTTGTAGTGAGAAAGGCCATATCTAGTCAAGCTATCTAAAGACCAAGAAGGAAGGATACAAGAAGAGGTTTGCAAAGAAGAATGAGGCACTTGATACCACATGGAGCGATTCAAAAGAATCTTCATCATCTGATGAAGAAGCAACTGATTCAACCAACCTCTACTTGATGGCCATTGAGGATGAAAGGGGTGAAGGCTCAGCATCCACCTCATGTAGAGGTCAAACCGCTGCTGACTTTGAAGCTGAGCGCAATAAAGGAAAGGCTCCTCAAATTGATGTACATCTTGAAATTCCTTTGTTAATGGAAGAGTTCGCCCATGCACTCTTTAATGTCATGAAATTGACTAATAAGTCAATGAAAAACATCAAAGAACTGGTGAGGAGAAGTGAATATCAGGAAGACACTATAGCTTCCTTATCTCTTGATATCCGCTTTCTTAAAAAAAAAGCTAAGTATCAAGACTGTCATGTCAGAAAGCTCACTAAGCAATTAGATGAGTTGACTGTTGAGATCACAGCTTTATAAAAGGAACGGGTTCCTCCCCCAGCCAATGATTAGACTCTGAATAACTAAACTCGCAATTTCAAGAGGAAGAATTCCTCTAAAAGCCCAAAGCAAAAATGGCGTGCGATTTTTGTGGAAAAGCTGGACATGATACAGTTCTCTGTTGGTATAAAAATGGTTATTACGACGAGTATGATTGGAATAACCCAAGCACTACTAATGAAGGAGGACCCAGCTCGAAAGCATGGGTACCTAAGAAAACATAACTGTTTTGCAGGTGAGCCTTAGATCCGTTGATGACTCTAGAATGTGGTATGTGGATAGCGAATGCTCAAGGTATATGATGGGAGATGAAAGCCAGTTCATCTCATGGAAGCACAAAAGAAATGGAAGTGTCAGTTTTGAAGATAACCAAAATGGCACTGTTAGTGTCTCTCCTTCAATCGAAGAGGTATCTCTGGTCAAAGGACTCAAGTTCAACTTGCTTAGTATAGCCCAGCTTTGTGATAAAGGCATGAAGGTTACATTTGACTCAGCAGGTTGCTCAGTTATTGACTGTAAGACTGATTCTACTATTCTCTTTGCTCCTAGAATCAATAATGTCTATATGATTAATTTATCCCCTCACTCCACTAATGTGTTTCTTGTAACTAAGGAGGTGATTTGTGGCTTTGGCATAGAAGGTTGGGTCATATAAATATGAACATTCTATCCAAATTGGCCAAAAAGTAGTTAGTTATGAGATTACCCAACATCAGCTTTGAGAAGGAATAACTATGCTCAGCTTGCCAACTCGGTAAGCAGGTTAAGAAAACATTTAGGTCATTTAATCACGTAGTAACTAAGCGATCATTGGAGCTACTCTACCTGGATTTATTTGGCCCAGTTTAGCCTATGAGCTTGGGTGGAAAGAGATTTACATTGGTGGTTATAGATGACTTCATAAGATTCACTTGGATAGTCTTGTTGAGTAGCAAAGACAAAACATATGAATCTTTTATCAAGCTCAGTATTTTGATAATGAACAAAATAGGAACTAAAATCAGTAGAATCTAAAGTGATCATGGACGTGAATTCGAGAACTTTCATTTCGAAGAATTATGTTCAGCGCATGACATTGACCTCAACTTCTCTTCTCCATATACGCCTCAACAAAATTGGGTTTTAGAAAGGAAGAATAGAACCATAGTTAAAATGGCTCGATCCACGCTAAGTGATAACAATCTACCAAAGTACTATTGGGGAGAAGTTGTTAACACAACGTGTTATATCTTGAATCAAGTTTTGATTCGCCCAATTCTAGAGAAAACAACCTATGAGCTTTGGCGAGGGCGCAAGCCTAAGATTGGTCATCTCAGATCATTTAGCTGTAAGTGCTTTGTTCTTAACACCAATGAGTAGTTAGGTAAGTTTGATCCTAAGTCTAATGAAGGAATCTTTTTGGGATACTCAACTAACAGTAGGGAATATAAAATATATGTCAAGCGTACTAGCCTATTAGAGGAGTCTATGCATGTAGATTTCGATGAAACTAACAATGCAGATAGACGTCCATCTGATGAAGATGAAGGAGTAACCCAGCAAGCAAATTCACTCAGTATGTCACTCTTTGTGCTGCCCAACCTAGCATAACAACCTGAAGTTTAGGAAGTAAAAGATGATGATGATCTCTCTATTAACTTCAACGATGATGAAGATCAACCTCTACCTCAGCAACCCATTGTAGATCCTCTAGATGTTGATCCAAGTCTACTAAGGGAGATTAGGTTGCATCACAACCAACTGCTAGATAGCATAGTTGATAATGTTCATAATCCGGTGATGACGCGAGGTCAGCTCAGCAGGATGATGAGTCATCCAGCTTTCATCTAACTGATTGAACTCAAGAAGTTTGAAGATGCAGAAGGAGATGATTATTGGATGATCGCAATGTAAGAGGAGCTAGATCGGTTTAAGTGTAGTGATGTTTGGGATCTAGTTCCTAAGCTTGAAGGGAAATCAATTATCAGAACCAAACAGGTTTTCAAAAATAAGCTAGATGAAGATGGCTCTGTTGTCAGGAAAAAAGCTAGGCTTGTTGCGCAAGGCTACAATCAGTAAGAAAGCATCGATTATGATGAGACTTATGCTCTTGTAGCCCGGCTTGAAGCTATTCAAATCTTGTGTGCTTTCGCATCCCATATGAACTTCAAATTATTTCAAATGGATGTTAAAAGCACATTATTGAATGGATTCATTCAAGAAGAAGTCTATGTTCGCTAGCCTCCTAGCTTTGAAATCCGAAAAATCCTGAGCATGTCTTCAAATTGAAGAAAGCTCTCTACGGATTGAAGCAGGCTCCAAGAGCTTAGTATGAGAGTCTAACTAATTTCTTAATCAGCAAAGGCTATGAAAGAGGAAAAGCAGATACAACTCTGTTTATCAGGTGAAGAAAAGAGGATGTGTTGTTGGTCTAAATATATGTTGATGATATCATATTTGGAGTAACTAATGAGAAGCTGTGCAAGGAATTCAGTAAGCAAATGAAAAGTGAGTTTGAAATGTCTATGATGGGAGAGCTCAAATTTTTCCTTGGTCTTCAAATTAAGCAAACTGAAGATGGAATCTTTATCAGTCAAGCGAAGTATTCTAAAGAAGTCCTGAAGAAGTTTACCATGGAGCATTCGAAGCCAATGTCCACTCTCATGGCCACTAATACTATCTTAAGTAAAGATGAGGCTGGAAAACCTGCAGATAGAAAGTTCTACAGAGGAATCATTAGTTCTCTTCTTTATCTTACAGCTAGTAGGCTAGACATACATTATGCTATGTGCTACTATGCTTGTTATCAAGCTGATCCTAGAGAATCTCATTTAGCAACTGTGAAGAGGATTCGTAGGTACTTGCAAGGTTCTATTGAAGTAGGTCTGTGGTATCCAAACAGCAAGGATTTCACTCCAAGAGGATTCACAGAAGCTGACTATGAAAGAGATAAGCTAGATAAGAAGAGCAATATAGGAGGATGCCATTTTCTTTGCAAAATACCTTATCTCATGGTATAGTAAGAAGCAAACTTCTGTTGCACTGAGTACAGTTGAAGCTGAGTACATGGCAGTAGGAAGTTGTATAGCACAACTGCTATGGTTCAAGCATCAATTGGAAGATTATGGTATAAAGTCAAAGTGTCTCAAAGTTATGTGTGATAACAAGAGTGCAATTGACCTATCTAAGAATCCAGTTTAGCATGGCAGGATAAAGCATGTCAACATTAGACATCACTTTGTTAGAGATCATGTGCTAAGGGGATATGTCAAGTTGGAATATGTTCCTTCAGAGGAATAGCGTACTGACATATTCACCAAACCATTGCCAAAGGAACAATTCAATATCTTAAGGCTGCCTATTGGTATGGCAACCCACTGTAATGAAGAATGGAGAAATTTGGCTAAGTGTTGAAGATCAAGTCTTATTTTAGCTAAGAGATGACATGTGTTTAACTCTGTCTAAAATTTAAAGTAACAGCGTGAGGTTCAGTTTTGTGGTTAAAATCAAAACCCAGGTTTTAAAAAAAATGTGCTTTTGAATTGGAACCGTTTTTTTGCCAAACTTGCCATTTTCCTAAGGCTATTAATCAAATGTTAATCTCATTTTTAAATCTCATCTTGAGCTAAGGAAGCACCACATATTATCGCCATCTTAAGAGGTCTATAAAAGCTGAAAGAGTTTAAGAGAGAGGTTATTTGCTTTTGCAAATTCAAATCAATTCAGAGCTTAAGAACCCTAATTCCCTTTCTCTCAAAAATTCCCATTCATAAATGGCAATCATAAGAACCACCTTTAGATTCAACACCAACACTACCAAAAAGCTCATTGTCAACACTGATGGGAAAATGGAGAAGCTAACTCTAGAAGTTGGAACCTTGTTCACCAAGGTTGACTAGGATGACAACTTAGAGTTTGGTCCAGTTTATGAGGTGGATTATGAGAGCCTTCTGAGGAATCGCACCATACATAGGATCATCAGATAGTAGAGTCTGAGCTCTTTCCTTTAAATGAAAGGTCCTGCAATTATTGGGCTAATTAGGGCATTCTACTCTCATCTCTACACCATTCAAGGCCTAAGTGATTCCTGTTGGTAGAATTTGGAGGAAAATCTACAATGATTTGCTCACGGTTGATTGGGAACATTTTGAATATGCCTCACAAAGGCACTCAGCTCCGTAGGTTCATTGATGAGGACACTGTGATTATCCTAGAAGATTGGGAGCTCCCCTCCAACTATGTGTCTAGAGAAATAGCTATGTCTGGAATGAGCTAGATCGCAAGAGCATGCCATGAGCTTGTGGTGAAGATGATGCTACCAAAGACTAGGTCCGTCTCTAGCTTTACCTACTTCGAAAGGTGTGTGGTCTAACATATGGTAGAGGGTAAGAGGCTTAATTATCCTGTGGTGATTCTTCACCACTTGACAAAGCTGACTATCGTCTATCACTATGGTTCCCTCATCAATGAATTGATGAGGGCAGTGAAGATTGACATCACGCAGCTTTTAGGGGAGTCCGGTGATACAGTGCTACCGGTGAAGAAGAAGTTTGACCTCAATCACTTCACCAAACTATACCACGTCCAGGTACATACTAGGTACAGCAAAGCACAAGAAAAGCGAGAGTTGAAGTGCGCATTGACAATAGTACCTGTGGACATCCCTAAGGAGGAAGAAGATGTGTTCATGGTAGACTTCGAGGGAAGCAATGACACAAGCGATAATTTTCCAATCTCTAGTATCTTGGAGCAAGTCAACACCACCACTTCTTCTCCCAAACCCAAGGCTTCCTCTTTTAAGGCTCGTAAGAAGAGCCCAGCTAAGCCAAAATTTGAGGAAGCCCCTGCTTAGCCCCAAAGATAAAGGAGGCAAATGAAAGCTAAAAATCGCATTTAGAGAGAAGCTGAGGTGAAGTAACAAGCTGAGCAACAGGATGAGGAAAAAGAGGATGCGACTGAGGCTGAGGAAACCCTACGCCAAAGAAAGCGCAAACTCATTGTTACTAGAGAATCGGAGGAGCAGGGTGAGGCCAAGAAGTCTAAGGATGAGGACACTACAAGTCTTGGAGCTGTGACTAAGATTAATGAAGCAATTGCTAAAGCTAAAGGCACTCAGCGCAAGCGTTCTGCCACTAGCAAGCCATTGTAGAAAAATGTGCAAGTGGTGAGCAACGATGAGGATGTTGGAAGAACCCTTCACCTTAATCAAGAAGAGTCTGATCTTCCTGATCCCAACATCCCCACTCCAAGCTTTACTCAAACTGAGGAAACATCTACTCAGATTGAGAAACCTCAAGCTGATCCGTCCTTGGGTCAAATAGCTAATCGAGAGGTTCCTAAATATCCTACCCCCATTTCTTCTATAGATCCTCAACCCAAATCTCTTGTAAATACCCCAGTTCTTACCCTTGTAGAAACTGGTAAACCTTCTTCTATAAATCCTCCTCCTTCTAACACTGTGAATTCCCCAGTCATTATACCTTCCTCTCTTATCAATAACCAAAACTCTCCATTAAATATCTCTTCTTCTCCCATAAAAAAAACCATGATTCTTTCTCTCCTGATAACACCCAAACACAAACTCCTCCTTCTTTTCCTCCCCAAACACAAACCCAAACACAAACCCAAACACAAACACAAATTATACCTTCTCCTGTAAAAACAAAAACCATTCCTTCTACTTCAAATGTGCAAATTCCTAACCTACCCCTTCTTCAAATCTATCCTCAACCCCTCTAATATCTCTAGTTAAAGAAGTTCCTAATGCTTAGAACTCCGCTCAGCAAGGAAAAGCAAGTGGTCTAAGTATTGAGGTAAATTTTATACCCCATGAAGTACCTGAACCCAGCAGTATGCCAGTCTAAGAAGACATGGCTGATGCGTCCATCTTGGGTCAGATTAGAGAGTTAGCAAGGAAGAAATTCCCATCTCTCAAAACTGAGGTTGAGTTGGATGGAGCAGTAAGCAATTTGCTATTATCTCACTAATTGAAGGGCTTGTCTTCCAAACCCAAGGCTAAGCTACTTGAGTTTGAAGAGCATTCAAGCTTGCCTACTAAGTCTCTCTACTTTCAGAAGTTTGAGAAGATTCAAGGTAGTTTGTTTGTGATACGAAATCACTTAGCGAAAGAAAGCACTAAGAGTTTGGTTGACAAGATGGTTGTGATTCTAGTCGATTTTTTAGAGTCTATAGCCTAGCTTGGGGCAGAAATTATGTTCATCCCCAAGTCTACTACACTTTCTAATGCAATCGCAGGAAAGATAAAGGTTAGAGTCAATGATGTTGCTGAGCAGTTGAGTTCCTTGAGTTCCAATATAGAAACTCAAGTTACACAGCTCCACAAATTCGGTGAGGAACAAGTCAAAATCATGAGGAGCACTGACCGCAAACTTGAAAATGTGCTTAAGGAAGTGGAAACTACAAAACACATCGATCACAGTATTGCCAAGGTTTTGGAGACCACGTCTAAGTTCTTGATGAATCATGATGATAAGCAAGATTACGTGCTGAAGCTGTTAACTAGATCTCGACCAAGATGGATAAGAAGCCTGTGCTGAATCTTGACTCTCTCCATTCAAAGATAGACAATGTCTGCAAAGAGGTCAATGAGAATACAGATGCTAAAATTTCAAGGTCTCGGAAATTCCTACTAGATGTCATGGGAAAAATCTTTCCTGAGCTACCAACTCCAAGCCTTCCTCCTACTAAATCACTCTGTCCAAAAACCAGTATGACCATTCACTCCAAGCTGAATATCATCAAGACCAAGGTGGAAGACCTGTATAGGAATGATGGGAAGCTGGTCACAAGTGGAGACCTTGATGCTAAAGATATTGATTACACAGCTCGGTGTATATCATCAATCGGACCAAATATCCTTAACATGGAGGCTAAATTGAAGATTTCACTCTCTGCAATAGATTTCAAAGCTCTGCTGCGGTGCTTTCAATAGTTCGTGTGCTAAGAATTCAACCAAATAGCTCATTTATCCAAATGCCACCACCTTCTTCTTAGCGAGCTCAACGATCAAGAATTCTTAACATCCAATGGAAAGGAGATACTGGAGCAAGAGATATCCCCGCAGACAATTGGCAAGCAACAAGACTTCCAAGCCACCTTAGACTCCTTCAATGTCTACCTAGAACAAATAGTGAAGGGACATATATCAATGGGGGAGAAGGTAAATGAAGATGCTCTTAGAATTGCAAATCTCAACAAGGGATCTCTACCAAGGTGACCATATCCACCTCCTCCGCATCAACATCAACCTCAACAGTAGTAGCTAAAGCCAATTAAACCAAGATAAGACTGGATCCTCCTCTTCCAAGAACCAAATATAAGCCATGTACCTAGTAGTAGATAGTTCTTGTAATAGGTCTTAGCTTGTAACCTTAGTACAAAACATAAATTATGTACTGACTAAGTATTTTGATGAATGAAAAATTACAAGTTATATTCTTCCAAGTTAAGATCTTCTTAACTTTAAATTATTATGTTGTATTCTTGTTTTTGCCATGAATTGATAATATGATGTAGGAACTCATACAAAGAGACTAACATTAAAGAAAAGTTGAAGTAAGAACAACTTCCAAAATGAAGAAAAATCCTCTAAGTATGGGGGAGCTGAGCTGCTTGTAGAAGACTCACTCAATATAGGGGAGCTCAAGCTGACTAAGGAAAGTCACTCAGCATGCAGGCGTCTTACATCACCTTTCCAAGTATATCGATATCTTTGAACTATCTTATTCAATTAATCTCTTTTACTACCTAGTTTGCTATCTGTCCAAAATGGGGGAGATTGTTGAACCCAAGTAAAGAGTATTTCACAGTACTTAGACATTTTGGAAATAACAAACTGTTTAGATTAGTGAAATTAATTGAGTACTAAGTATACTCTTAATTAATGAAGCTGATTTGGATTTTGTTTAAGAAAAAACAATTTAGTTTGATGAGTAATTAATTAAGTTACGAATTATTTTAAAAGGATATCAACTCAGCTGTGTTGAGCTAGCTTTTATTAATTAAAAGCTATATGGTTTGACACTTAGAGAAATAAATGACACTTGTGCTACTAAAGTTTTCTGTAAGAAACAAAATATACTTTTGATGCCTTTCAGGTTAAAAAACATTGAAATTAAAGAAGATATTCATGTGGTCCTCACATTCGAAAGGTGTCAGTACAGAATGTTGGAGATTCCTCACTAAAGTCCAAGATAAAAGGAATCCTCTAACATGCCTCATTTCTTAGTTTCTCCGCACGCCTCTACAAATGTCAGAAAGTCAACTAATGATAGAATGCTACGTTTCATCTCGCGCGCCTCTATCAGAATGGATTGCTTAAAGATAAACAAGTTTTTTATAATGGAATTTTATCGCGGCTCAACATTTGAAATCTCTATCTCTGAATGTCCTAGAATCTATCTTCAACGGGAAGATTCAAAAGATTTGAAGAGAAGAGATTTTTGAAGAACCGTCAAGATGAGAAGTTTTCAACGGCTACTTCACAAAGCTTCAACTATAAATAGAAGAATAAAGCAAATGTTCAAACTTGGTGAATCACCTCAAATTTGTTTAAGAGCTGAAACTCTGTTAAAATATTCCCAGCTTCAAGAAATTCCAAATCAAGTAATCAACAAACACTCATTGTCTTAATCTGTTTGTAATAGAGAGAGAATATCACTCATAGATTTAACCTTGTAAAGGATTCAACATTTTATAATATGAATTCAATTCGCAATTTCTTTAGAAATCTGAGTGTCAGTTTAGGAAGGGTACCTAAACTGAGTTGAGAAAGTAGTTAGAAAGAATTGTACTTTTTGTAAAAGAGTCTACCCATTGTAAAGGCTGCTCCACCTAAGTAAGGAATGAACACTAGTGGATTAAAGCTCGGAGAAGGTATCCGTGGACTGGAGGTAGGCTAGGGGCCAAACCAGGATAAAACCAGGTGTTGAATTTCTAACTTTAGCTCTCGCCTTCATTTCTCATTCATCATTCTTTCTGTTCAATCACTTTTGCTTGAAAAACCAATCCAAGCTGAGTTGAGAACTCAACACATGATTGAAGATAAACTGTGCAAGCTAAGCTGAGCTCAGCATGCCTCTAAAAACTGAACTTGGTTAAAACATTTTATAAACTTAAAAAGTAACCAAGAATTGCATTCACCCCCCTCCTCTACTATTGTAAAGAAGCCATTTGAGGACCAACATGTACGAAATCAAAAACCCATTTCTCGGTCTATAATACCACAGGTCCCCTTTTAAAATGGCCGAAATCACAAGTACATATTTAAGTTTACCTAAAAAATATATATTACCCCAAAATCTAGAAAATATAATATCACTAAAGCCTCGTTTTTTTCCAGGAAAATATTATACTTGAAAAAATTTTCTAAATTTTCTCTGCATTTGTTTAATTTGGAAAATAAATCGAAGAAAAATATTGTGCAAGTGAACATGAAAATGTAGTGTAAATAATGGAAAATGTTTTCCCATAAAAAAGATGGGAAAACATTTTCCCTTACTTTCTACTTCACCTCCTCCACTATTACCACATTCACTTCTTCTATCCACACCAACATATCCATCACGATCTCCATCCCGCTACCGCCACCGCCACCATCACCACCACTTCCTCCACCCACCACCGCCGCCACCACCTCCACTCGGACACCACCACTTCCTTCACTACCACCACCACCACCATTTCTTCCACCCACATGCACACATCCATCACTTCCTCCACCCTATTATCGTCATCACGACCACCACCACCTCCTTCATTCGGCGTCGCCACCACCACCGCTCCCTCCACCACCACTCACACCAACATACCCAATTCTTCCTCAACATCGCTACCATCACCATCACCACCAACACCTCATCCACCCCGTCACCACCACTTCCTATACCTATATTAGCACCACTTCCTCCACCCCTCCATCACCACTACCTCCACTGTCACCACCAAATTCATCTCCTCCATCTACATTTATTTTTATATAAAAATGTAATTTATACTTAATACAATATAATTTTTATATAATAATTACTATGCTATATTTCACATATTTTACAATACATACATACATACATACATACATACATAC
>CATIWQ010517366.1:0-10530 GCA_949673415.1 Euphorbia schlechtendalii
GTTGCTCTCAACAAGTTGGGACTGGTGCAATTTGACTCTAAGTCAAATAGTGCCTCTCACTTGAGGTGATTCCTTTCTGTTGCCTTTTGGAGCTTGAAGTGGTTTTGTTAAGCAAATGCTGGTACCAAGGGCCATAGGTGGAGATTGTTAGGGATAATGTCCCTTGTTCACAGCCCAAGCCCACTTAAAGCCCATTATGTTTCAGTTTATAGCTGTGTTGATTAGGGTTGCCAAAACGGTGTGTTTTGTGTTCTTTAGCCCAGTATAAATATCCTCTTGAAAACCCTACTTTAAAAAAAGACGGTTAAATTTTTTCTTTCTTTCCTTCCTCTGTCGTTCTTAAAGAAAACCTTATTTTTTCTTTCTCTGAGGCGATTCTGTTCTTTACGGCGGTTGTGAGGGATCTAGAAGCGATTTTTGTGGTGATTAAGCTTTTGATGTATCCAGTGAAGGAGAAGCTTCTTCTGTGGTTTGGGTTAAGGTTTAAGGTGTTTTCGTTTCCATTTTTAAGCTCTTAAATCTTCTACTGTGATCTTGCGGCGTTTTTGTACGTATGAGCTGTATGTTTTGTATAATTTGGATTCTTTACTGAGTTTCTTCTGAGGTTTGTACTTGTACGTTATCTTTGCCGTGGTCTTCAGTGCCCTTTTGCTTAATAAAATTGCTCGCTTCCTAAAGTGGATTAGTCTGGGAAATAAACCTCCCAGGATACGACTATAAAATCTTGTGTGTTGTTTATATTTCCGCACTTAGATTAGCTCGTTTTTGTATGATCTGTATGCGATAATCTGAGTTATAAACACAACAAGAAAGAATGATTGACAATAAATACCAATTAGTATGACGCAAAATCCTAGAAACCTAACCTCTTGAAAGGAACCAAAATTTTACCCAATTAATATTTACATGCATAAGAAGAACATACAAGATGCTTTATCCATTGAAGTGAATTTCAATCACAAACCACTAGTTGTTACAGAAATTGGGAAAATAAAGAGAATGGATGAAGAGAATACTTGAGTGTAACGTAATCTGCAAATTAGAAAAACTTTTCGCATGAATAAGGACGCATAAATATAACTCAAACATTTGAATCCAATAGAAAAATAAAGAAATCGAAGAAAAATAAGATTAGTTGTTTGACTTTTACTTAAAAAATTGGTGGATAATTTTATTAGGGATAAACTATATAATTCCTTATGAAGAGAGAAAAACAAAATAATATAAAAGTATTGCTAACTTGAATTATAAAATATATAAAAATTGTAGAAATAAAAATATTATAATAAATACAGAATATAAAATAAATATATCCCGAAATAAATCTTTTACTTTAAAAATGAGAGGTTGTTGAGTCTCGAGTCAATTTCCTTCATACAAAATTTTCCCGTCTATAACAAACTGTCTCCTAAGATACAATAACAGAAGTTAGGCGAACTCAATTGAGTATTAGAATACTATCATCGAAAGACGGATAACTAAGAATCTAGAGAATATAAAGCTCAAGAAGGGTAAGCATAAAATATTAATGAGCAAAGTAGGTTTTCTCCTTCTGTAGAAAAATGAAAGGGAATAAGGAGCAGCCATCTTAATTGTAAATCTGCTCATTTTTCCAATTTCATTGAAAAATATGCATGTCGACAAAAACAAGTATTAATTGGCCGTATCTATATTATAATATTATAATTTATATTATTATTAATATTTTTTTGATAGTACAACAATCCACAGATAGAAGAAAATAAGAAAATGACTCGATTTGGTGATAGAATTTTACATTAGTATTTGCATAAGATAGGTGAACTACAAGCATTGAACCTTCCCTTGTGAAAGTATATTTACTTTATTATCTCACTAGTACACGGGGATGTCATTGAACTATTCGACGTTTAGGCAAATGGTGATATAGCTCATACAAATACTAATTCTAACTCAGTTTTGATTCTCATGATGGTTATGTTCGTATGGTCATGAACATCTCATGGTTCCATAAGAGTTTAAGATAATTAAGCCCCATTAGTTTCTTTTGAAGCGACCCCACTTCACTTTCACATAGGTGATCTCTTTTGCTCAAACATTAATGCACAATAATCATTAAAAGCATTCTCATTGCTTACCCTTAACCCATTTTATTATTGTTTACATTATAGGAATGGACACGGGGTTACCCCCACAGTGAACTCACAAGGTGTATGCACTTAGATTGTCCATTGAACCAAGATCTTGCGATAAAACATGGTTGGGTTTTCCTTCAAATAACAACTTATATATTTATGGGCTTTAGTCTCATTTCTCTAGGTGTCTTTTCAACTTGATCTCTATTTAACCCTTTGGTTAGCGGATCCACTACATTATCCTTCAATCCTATATAATTAATAGAGATAACTCCTATTGATATCAATTGTCTAACTGTATTATGTCGATGACGCATGTGTCTCGACTTACCGTTATACATTACATTTTGTACTCTTTAATTCATTGCTTGATTATCGCAATGTATACATATTATGTGCACATGCTTAAGCCATTATGGAATATCCTCTAAGAAGTTCCATAACCATTCGACTTCTTTTCCCATTTCATCTAAGGATACAAACTCAGCCTCCCTTGTGGAACAAGTTATAATTGTTTGCCTTAAAGATTTCCATGAAACTGCTCTTCTTAGAGTGAACACATATCCACTTGTACTTTTAGAGTTCTTAATGTCAACTTACAATTTTCTTCATAATATGCTTCTAGTACAACAAGTTCTCCCGTATAATGCAGTCTATAATTATGAGTATATCCTAAATACCTCAGTACCGCCACGACAACGTTCTAATGGCTTTTATTAAGGGTCCTCATAAATCTGCTTAAATTGCTTATTGTATAAGCTATATTAGGCCTTGTACAACTTGTAAGGAACATTAGACTTCCTATAACCCTTGCATATTCCACTTAATCTATGCATTCACCTTTGTTCTTAGACAAATGTAGACTAACGTCTAACAATGTTTTGGCTATACCAAAATCACTTTTTGTTAAACTTAGTATCTTATCAAGATAGTGTGACTATATTAATATGAAAATGCAAGGTGAGCATTAAAATTTGATGCCTAAAATTGCATATGCTAATCTCATATCTTTCATGTCAGATCTTGAATTTAACATATTCTTAATACCTTACAAACATAGAATAACATATCCATCATTTGTAGATTTGACATATATACATTTGTCACACTCATTAATACGATATCCACTCGCCATCATGAAATCATCAAATTTCTTATGCCATTGTTTTGGTGCTTGCTTTAAACCATATAAAGACTTCACCAATTTACAAACTTTCTTTTCTTGACTTGGACCTGCACAACCCTTAGCTTGTTCCATATAGATTTCTTCTTCAAGATCTCCATTAAGAAAAGTAGTTTTCACATCCATTTAATGTATTTCAAGATTTCACAAAGCAGCAATTACAAGTATCATCCTAGTGGAGGTTATTCTCTACACAGGAGAATACATGTCAAAGTAACTGATGCCTTCTTTTTATCCATAACCTTTTATGACTAAACGAGCCTTGTACTTATCAAATGACCCATCAACTTTTGGCTTACATTTGAAAATCCATTTAGAACTTAGTGGCTTTGTTCTAGGAGGAAGTTCCATTAATTCCCACGTATGATTTTGCAATATGGATTCAATTTCTCTCTTTATGACTTCTTTCCATAAAGGGCTTTCTGTAGAGCTCATTGCTTCTTTGTACATTTAAGGTTCTACTTCAACCATATATGTTAAAAAGTCCGGACTAAATGATTTTTCAATCCTTATCCTTTTACTTCTTCTAGGTTCTAACTCATGATCCATCTCACTCTCTTCTTGAGAACTTCATCATCTTCTTTAAATATTGGTTGAAGATTATCATTATTGTCAATGTTTTATTAATCAACTTTATCATCACTTTAAATAAGTTAAGGAGATCTTCTAAATCCTAACCCTTCATTTATTTTCCTACATTCACTAGTTCATAAATGGCTTTTGGGGATGGTTTTTTTGGCTTTTCCAGAACGGTTTTGAACCGTCTGCGCAAGCCACGATGCAATTGATCAAGCATTAATGCGGATGGTTTTAAACCGTCCGGAATAAGGAGCATTGCAGATGGTTTTTTTAAGGAACCGGTTAGAATGCTATTTAAAAAACATTTTACTCCGGTTTAGAGCAATACAGATCCGGAATGAGCATTTTGGATGGTGTTATTAAAAAGAACCATCGGAATGAGCATTTCGGACGGTTCTCTTAAGAGAACCGTTTAGAATGTTGAGGTAATAGGCACGGTTCTTTTGAGAGAACCGTCCTAAATGCTCTGTTTTAAAAAAATAATTTTTTAACTTCATTTAAGAGCTACATAAGTTGGATTGAAGGGAGCCCTGTACTTTAGCTATGTCCTGAATAAAACAATTCATTGTGAATATAAACAGTGAAAGAAATCTATATAAGATTGAACTTAGGTCGTAATCCCAACCCATAGTACAGAAAAGACATTGAATGAGCTTTGATACTTGCATAAAAAGAACAAAAATATTGAACTTACCTGTAAATGTAAAATTGGTGTTTGAGTATTAAGATCCCATTTAGGAACAGTAGCATCCCCTGAGCCACTTGCCAACTACCGCCCATTAGAACTAAAAGTAATAGAATGCACAACTTAAGCATGTCCTGTAGTCAAGACAACACCAATGCATGGTAAATAAAGGTAGAAAAAAGTGGACAATCATCTAAGAAATTAAAATGGAATAACTTTCAAGGCAAAGTTTCATTATTGAAACAAAATATTCTTTCAACATCAAATAAAAAATCTGTCGAGGTAGGATTAATAATAAAAAAGGGAAATTTATCTTTAGAGTTAACACATTGGGCTAGTCCAACTCCTACTACTTGACAAAAATAGAGCGCTATAGGAGTAAAGAGTTGAGAAAGGGAACTTACAAAAATTTTCACTCGGCCCTTTGAGTAAATCTACTACAGAAAAAAGAGAATATATTCGCAATATAAGTCACAAACTTGATAAGAGTGGAAAAATCAAAATTACAAAAGCCAAGGTATAGAGAATAAGAACTTGACTAATGGATTTTTGTTACTGCATGGTAAAGGGGAAAAGCTGCAACTCATCATTTTCAGTTGATCTGCAAAAAGGTAGTGCGAATATCCAAGTTAAGTACTCCATAATATACATCCCAAAGTTTCATTCCACAAGTAATTAATCTTAGTTGTACTAGCTAATAGTAAATGTTCTTACATGCAACACAATTACAGAAACATACTGCTCATAATCCAATCACGATGACTGGTGGCATGGGGGTATTTAATGGAAAGCATAAATTGACTACTGAGCTTGTTGCACCAACTGAGAATAAACGTATTCATCTACTCTATTACAAATTCACCAACTGAGAATACATATTTGCCATTGCTACCTGTTACACATTGAAGAGCCTCAAATTTTGATGAATAAAATAAAACATAATTTGTCCAATCTATAACTTTCACTCTTATCCAATTTGGATAAAATGTTTCCAAATACTAGTTATTTTTTCTTTACCAAATAAATTGTATGCTATATTCTAAATTCTAACATAGTTTTAGATGTTTTACTGTAGCTTGAAATGAAATTACCTGTTGAACAGTGCCACCAAATTGTATATTCCTATGTTTTTGTTCTCCTTTTACTCCGTAAACCTGAATATAGATACCCTCTTATGAAAAAATCTCAACTGAATATTATAAATGCAAGAGTATCCAAGTCTTGAACAAATCATGAAACAATGGAAATAAGAATTATTATCCTCTTTAGGCAAGAACAATTAGAAAGCCATTTCCCCCAAGTGTTTTGAGTGCTTTTTACGTAAAATAATTCGTAACAAGGTAACAATAGGTCCATCGGCGCATTTAAAAAAAGTGCACTGGGTCGGGAACTCGGGAAAAGGTTGAAAGAGAAAGCGAAAATGTTTTTTAGATTTGGTCAAACCTGAATCCGCCATCTCTTAGTGTGGAGTCGCCACCTGGATTAGCTCTTTCCAGGAATTAGAGTCATGTGAGGCTTAACATCCGAGGTATGGCTCACCAAGACACAGAGATTCGGGTCCGAGATAAGTTGCCTATTTCTCATTGGATCATATTATATTACATCTACAAAAAACAGTATTCTCTTAATTATGCATATTCACACTTAGGTTGTTTTTGAGTTTAAAAGCATGATTCACATATAGAAAAAGCAGTAAACCCATCCACAAAATAGTAAGTAAATGCGAAAATAAAGGTGGAAAAGTAAAGGTTACAAAAATTACAAAAATCAGGGGATGCAACCGCTCTCTAACTTATTAATTACATTTCCTCAAAAATATGTGCAATACCCAAAGGAAAAAAAAATAAAATCATAAACATACATCTAACCTGCATCCACAAAGGTTAGCACATGGGATATCACATATGTTCAATTTAATTTTAGCGAGGCTCGTGTGGCCTAATTAAAACATTGAAGGTTTAAATTTATTATTTTAAATAAAAATAGGTCATTTTTATTTACGCGTATGTTGGTCAATTTTATTAGTGAAAATTTCCACATGGGAAAAGGTGAGGTCTGTTATCCGGGAATATATTTTATTCCCTTCGTGGGGGTATTCTAATACAAAAAAAAAGAAATAAAAGAAGAAGGAGAGTATTACAACATTTACAATAATAATAAATAGAACAATTCCTAGGTTCTCAAATTAAATAAAAAAAAGATGAAGCAGATGATGCGCACAGGTCCTCAATTCTAGGAACTCAAAGGCTTACCCTTTCAGTGTGAATCCACTTTGGCGTATCTGTTCAATTCCTGGGAGCGTTCCTCGTTCGTTTTTGTATTTATTGTGGTTTAATTGGAAAATACGTGTTTATTTATCTAAATGATAATCAGACTCGGGTTCTAAATTTGTTTTAGACCCGAGAATATTTGAGGATATTTTTAGAAAAATAGATGAAGAAATATGATTTTAAGATGAAGAAGTTTGGAATCTAAAAGTGCTTTTGATCTAAGAAAATGTTTGAAGAAAAGAAAGTATTTTTATTGTATTTCTCTATGTTTTTTTTATCTGAAAAAAGAGAATTTGTCTCTGAGATTTTGAAAACTGATTATCGAAAAAGACCCGACTATTTATAGGGAAAATCCCGAAAATCTAAAAAAAGGTAAGTTTTTCCGGCAAGGGGTCTCGCCAGAGAAAATCTGGCGAGGCATATGCCTAGCCAAGGACTTTGGCGAGGATTGCCTTGCCCACCTTTGGCGATGTGGGCTTCTAGATCTGATTTTCCACGATGTTTTATGTATTTTTATATTTTTAGTTAATTTATGAATTAAAGTCCTTTTAAATTCAGCGATGAGGAAGACTCCCATTTGAAGATCATCGGATGATTGAAAATTATGTGATTTGAGGATAAATATCCCGAAAAGCCATCATCATTGAACGCACGAGCTGGAACAAAATCCCGTACTCACAACTATCCCTCGTGTGATCATCGCTGGTTGTATGACCAGTATGATTACATGAAATGAGCGGAGGGATTGAGAATATACCTGACCAGTGCGGCTAGTAACTTCTTGTTCCCAATTGGTGATGACATAGGCCTTCTTTTCTGGCACTTTCTTCATAGGGTTGTCCATTTCTTTCTTTGAAATCCCTTATGTACTTGATGCCCCTTATGGGCGGGTCAACCGTTTCTTTCTACGGCATCCTTGTTGTAGTCTATAACCGTTTCATTTTTCGATTGATAAATGAGGTTGTTTCTTTCTTTAGCCATCGAGATAATCGTTTCCTTCTTTAGTTATGTTTTGAATTTCCTTAATCGGATATTGACTTGTTTCCTGTAACAAATAAGAAAAAATATAATGTTAATACATTTTGTGATGAACGTTTTAATTATTTAATTGAGTTTATGTGTTGTAAAAACTTTTTCCCATTCAATAAAAAATTAAAACATGGTAAGTAAATAAGTTTAATAGAAATTTGGGGATGTCCCAAAAATTGCTCCGTTGTTTTGTGATAACGCAATGTTAACTTCAGGCTTGAGTGGGCCATCATCTTGTTTGTAAGTTCCTCATGTGGAGGTGCAAGTTCTTGTTTACTAGGACGATGTTGCCCCGGTTCGCATCATTTTTGCCTGTAAATGTCATGATGCGAATGTAATGTATGCATGTTTTTATGCATGAACAATATTTATCATATGATGTGTTAGTTTGTTATAGGCGTCATGGGCTTCATCTATTGAGGAGCCTTCTCTTGTGCTGGTGCATGGTTGCCCCTAGGGTTTATCTTGTTGGGGATTCCATTGATGACTTCCTCAAAGCGACGACCATGGGTTCGTTGAATCAAATTTGAGTTCAAAGCTTGGATCTAGTTTGAGGAAATTCTGGATTAGTCATTGATCCCGCATTATGTCGGTGATGACCGCTTGGAAGCCGTTTGCCTGAATTGTTAGAGGTATGTGATGTCTCGTATCGTTTCGAGGAAGAGATGATGAATTTGATATTTTTTTGGTTCTAATTTCTGCATAGATCACCCTTGCAAATTTTCAACCTATCGAACCTTGTCTTAATTTTTACCTACACCGCCCTTTCAGGTTTTCAATCCAGTAGACTCATTTTTCTTTGTTTTATTCTTTATTATTTTTAACCTTTTTGGATGTTCACTTGCAATATTCTACCATTGGCATGCAAGCAATCAAGATAAGCATATGCATAAAGATTCAGCAAAAATGATAATTCATTAATGAACTTAATAGGGGTATAAATGTTTCAAATGATTTGACTACTACCATCAATTAGCCCTTTTAGGTTTGCTAGCTAATGTGGTTCTCTCGATGTCCTAAGTTTTTCTTGAGCCGCCCTTTTCGGGTTTTCAAATCAGCGGACTATTTTTTCTATTATGAAAAGAATCCCTAATTTTTGCTCAACTAACCGAGTATTAATTGACAGGCTAAATACAAATTTATTTTTTGTTCGTACTGCTTTTCATCGATTTATTTCTTTCATCTATGCATGATAGCAATTGTGTAAGACTTGGTAGATTTGGTAGATCAGTCACCGTCCATGTCTAAGATTTCATTCGTTGTTTCGTTTAATATTTCTGATCGATTGGTAGGTGCTCGTGCCGCTTTGTTGGCTTGACGTGTATGTGATGATGAGTCTTGATCATCGGCATTTCTTGCGATGATTGCCCCACAAATAGTAACGAGCCATGTGAAAGAGTTGTTGACGTGTTCAACTATCTGACTCCTCCTTTTGTTATTGCGTCGGTGGTGATGGAGTTGTTGACGTGTTTAATGATCTGACTCCTTCTTTGTGGCATTGCACCAGTTGTTTGGTCTCATGAATGGCTGTGATGGAGTTGTTAATGAGTTCAATGATCTGACTCCTTCTTTGTGGCATTGCACCTATTGTTTGGTCTTATGAATGGAGTTGTGATGGAGTTGTTGATGTGTTCAACAATCTGACTCCTTCTTTGTGATATTGCACCAGTTGGTTGGTCGCAACATGCTTGGTCGACATTTTAACCTTATTCTAGCTCCGATCCTTTTGATCTTTGCATGAGTCAGTGGACGTTTCATGCTGGGAGATCTTTTTATTGATCTTTCATCCTTATATGATGAGGCGATTGCTATCAGGCGTTGTCTAAGTACATGTATTTGTTTCTCACTTTCTCTTAAGAGTCAAATCATTTGAATTTATTGTAGGGAATCCATTTATACCCAAATTAATTTCATGAAATGATGTGTCATGTGTGCTAAAAACAATATGTATATGTTTTATGAGAATGCTTGATGTCATTGATAGAGTATCAAGCAAATAAAAAAAGTTTAATTTATTCATAAATAATTCGAAAGCCCCTTGGGCAAAGTAACAAAAAGCTAATTTATTACATCATCATCTTTCATGGGTTAGCGCCCCTCGGATGTGTCTATGGATTCAAAATGCTCTATCCGCTCTACCTTCTCAAACACTTCTTGATAGCTGGAGAAGCTATCAGATCTGAATTTGTTCTTGTACGATGGTAGTGCGTCGTCCAGCAGCTTTGTTATTATCTCCGGTAGGTTCAAACGAGTCTACAGCCTAACTTGTGTAGCCATTCAATGTGCGTAGTAAGATTTGAAGTTCTCTCCTTGCCTTTGCCTTATGGCCCCTAGATGTTGCATTGTGGTTTCCATTTGAGAGTTGAAACCATAATGCCCCAGCATAGTGTGAGCGGGCGACACGGAGCGGTGGGCCGAGAGCGCGCGGGGGTTCATAGGCGCGATCCACCGGGGTGTTTTGAAGAAGAGAAAGGAAGAAGAAAAAGCACCGGGTCTGGGACCCGGGAAAAAAGGGTTTGAAAGATAAAAAGGCGAAAACGTTTAAGATCGGTTCGAACCCGAATCCGCCGTCTCTCAGTGTGGAGTCGCCACCTGGATTAGCTCTTTCCAGGAATTAGAGTCCTGTGAGGCTTAACGTCCGGGGGACGGCCCACCAAGACACAGAGATTC
>CATIWQ010517428.1:0-12253 GCA_949673415.1 Euphorbia schlechtendalii
AGATAAATAATTTAAAAACGTCCGAGGAGGATTCCCGTATGAAGATCATCGGATGGTCGAAAATCGTGTGATTTGAGGATAAATTTCCCGAAAAGCCGTCATCATAGAACGCGCGAGCTGGTACAAAATCCCGTGCTCACACCAGTTACCACATTCGAGAGTCATCAGCTAATGTAAGGCTCACTTGTAAAACAATTATGTTTTTTTAGGTACCCATGCTTTTGAGCTGGGTCCTCCTTTGTTAACTGTGCTTAAATTAGAAAATTCGTACTCATCGTAATAACCATTTTTATACCGACAGAGAACTATGGCATGTCTAACTTTCCAACAAAAATCGCACACCATTTTTGGTTTGGGATGGCTCGCTCTCTTTTGTTTAGAGGAATTCTTCCTCTTAGAATTACGAGGTTGGTTACTCTGTGTTTGACTGTTGGCTAGAGGAGGAACCCCTTTCTTCTTTAAAGCCATTATCTCAGCAGTCAACTTATCTAATTACTTAGTGAGCTTGCTAATAGAACATTCTTGATACTTAGCTTTTTCTTGAAGAAAGCGGTTATCAAGTGATAAGGAAGCATTAGTATCTTCCAAATCATCACTTCTCCTCATTAGCTCCTTGATGTTCTTCATCAAGTTGATGGTCAATTTCATAACATCAAAGAGAGCCTAGGTGAATTTTTCCATAGATAAGGGAATTTTAGGTTGTACCTTAGCTTGAGGAGCCTTTCCCTTAGTTTACTCAACTTCAGAGTTAGTAGCGGATTAATCTTTACTGGAGGTAGATGTTGAGCATTCGCCCCTTTGATCTTCAATGTCCATCAGACAGAGGTAGGCCGAATCAGTTGCTTCCTCATCAGATGATGAGGATTCTTCCGAATCACTCCAGATGGCAGCAAGTGCCTCATTCTTCTTGGAGAACCTCTTCTTGAATCTTTCCTTCTTCATCTTAGGATAGCTGGATTGGATATGGCCTTTCTCTCCACAACCAAAGCATTTGATATCTTTGCTGTGCTCCTTCTTGGGTCATTCCTCAGCTCCACGCCAGTGCTAAGTTGACTTGGTTTTAGCGGGAAACTTCTTCTAGTTGAAATTCTCATCCTTCTTAATGAAGTATTTGAAACGCTTGGTCAGAAGGGCCATTTTCTCATCAGAGTCGAAGCTAGTTGACTCATTAGATGAATTGGCTTTTTGGATAATGGCTTCCCTCTCTCTCCTTGGCTCGACTCCTTTTAGAGTCATCAGATTTCTTCCTTAGAGATATCTCATGAATCAAAAAGGCTCCTATCAGCTCATCATAGCTGTAAATCTTCAGGTCATGAGCTTCCTCAATGGCGCTCTTCTTGGAGTCCCACTATAGAGTAAGAGTGCATAGAATCTTCTTTATGAGCTCCTCTTGAATGAACTCCTTCCCTAATCTCTTCAGTTCATTAATGATGTTAATGAAAATGGTATTCATGCTTTGAATACCCTCGCTAGCGCCCATGGTGAACATCTCATTTTCCCTCAGAATGAGACTAATCCCTGACCCCTTGACCTTATCTATCCCCTCATAGGTAATCTATAATTTCTTCCAGATTTCCTGTGCTATCTTGCATCCTAAGACCCTGTTGAACTTAGTAAGATCTAGTGTACAGTGTAAGTAGTTAATCACTGTGGCATTCTCTTTGAGAAGCCTCAGATCAATGTCATCGTAGTCCTCAGTATCTATGGGAATGCGAACTCCATTCCTCACAACTGTGGGAACTCTAGGGCCAAGCTCAATAGCGAGCCAAGCCTGCATGCTTTGGGACTAAATGAAATTTTTCATGCGATTTTTCCAGAAGGTATAATGATTGCCATAAAAAAGGGGTGGTCTTATAAAAGACATCCCCTCTTTAAGGAGAACTGCATGACCAGAACTAGAACTATAGTTGCTATAAGCCATTTATGGATCTTGACTCAAAGATGATTAGTCTAAAAGTTATAAACAACCGCAGGGGGGAGGGTGAATGCAAATCTTGGTTACTTTTAAAGGTTTACAAAATTCTGTTTCGCCAAGTTGAGTTTTTATATGTGTGCTGAGTTACAATATAAAAACTGAATAAACTACTCAGTTTCGCTGGCATAATTTATCTACAATTTGCTGTTGAGTGCTTGACTCAGCAAAGATTATTTTTTCAAGCAAAAACAAAAAACGGAAATGAGATGTTGAATGAGAAGAACAAAGTAAAAGCTAAGAGCGCAAGTTTAGAACTTCAACACCTGAATTTTTATCCTGGTTCGGCCCTGAGCCTACCTCTAGTCCCCAGATACCTTTTCCGAGCTTTAATCCACTAGTGTTCATTCCTTACATAGGCGAACCAGCCTTTACAGCGGGTAGATGATATGTGTATAATCACACTTATTATCTTGATATTTTCAATCATAAAACGATATGGTTAAGAGTCATTTTATACTTCATATAAAAGATTTCACGTGGTATGTAGTTGTTTTTGATGCAAATGCAGAAACTTGGTGAATCTTGGGAGTGAAATGATCAAAAGTGGAATTCTATGTAAAAAGAGTGAAAAATGTGCAAAATGATGCGTGGAACATAAGGATTTGGCTTAGGATCGAAGTTGTCAAAGATCGGCAAAGTTGCAAAGGAGAATCATGAAGGAAAGCACAATTCACGATCGTGACACCTATTAGCGGTAGCGACTTGTCACTCTTCATAAACAGAAAACTGCCAATCAATGTTCACGATCACGGCATGTGATTCGTGATCGCGACTTGTGACGGTTATTGGTTATATCTATTCAACTACTAACCTCCGGATAAAAATGATTAACTGTCATCAATCGCCACCAACTGTCAAATGAAAAGACACCTTTTGGAAGTCAACCAATCCTGAAAAGGTGCCTTTCCATTGTGGATAAGGATAAGACTTTGCATCTAATCACAATGAAGTGATGCAACCCTTCACCAATGGACACGACTCTTCGTTTTCATAGACGCAAACCTTCGCACTCTATAAATAGGGTTAAACTCATACCAATTTCATGGCATGAGTAGTGT
This sequence comes from Euphorbia schlechtendalii, assembly GCA_949673415.1. NCBI lineage: Eukaryota > Viridiplantae > Streptophyta > Magnoliopsida > Malpighiales > Euphorbiaceae > Euphorbia > Euphorbia schlechtendalii. The sequence continues at coordinate 3,034 of CATIWQ010517428.1, forward strand.
GCATGTGGATTGATAATATACGTTGAAAAGATAGAGAGTGAAAATGTATAGATTTCGCTACGCTCAAAGTCTTAGTGAGAAAAATGTGTAAGTGATTCGATACTTATTTTAATTACTAGATTTCTCCACAAATTCGAGCTATTGTTGTATGAGTGTAAATGCAAAGCACTTATTAATAAAAGTTTTTGTTCTTCAACATTCATTTGTTCGATATTCACAAAGAATAGCATCCTAACAGAGGTTCTGTACTAGTCGAATTCGAATTCAAAGTAGACGCAGAAATTGCGGGAATTGATGACTCCCATTAAAAGAGTTGATACGGTTTGATCAACTTTATCTTTCACTTGCATACCTTACAACTTTACTTTGTTTTCTACTTATACTTTCTCTTTCAAAGTTTATGATATGTATATGTGTGATAACGAGTATTTCATCTTGTGTCATTTACATTAATCCAGTTATATGCTTTTGAGTTAACTTTAAGAGTGATTTCCGGGTTAACAAGATTGTGTATAGTCACTGGATCTGTGATTATAACGCTGTTTAGTGAGCCAACATTTTTTGAGTTGTAACTTGCTAAATATGGCTATGTGAGAGTGACCCGTACTAAGCATAGTATTATTGTTATCCAGGTTCTTATAAGTGTCATAAACTGTTTACCCTAGATTTAGAAAAGTCATTTAATGTGTTTCTCTATTTTGAATTATTGAATATTTGGGAGTCTAGGACCGTATTTGTTAAAGTCATCTAGTGTACGAAATATTCTTGATGATTTTGCATGTTTTTCTCTACTAAACTTGTTCTTAGGAAATTTCTATATAATTTAAATCTTCTCTAATCTGTTCATGCATCTATCTATTCATCCACATCTTAAACTCAAATTATTTCTTTTGTTCCGTAACTCTAGTTGGTCTTTAGAACCGAATTCCTTCCCTGTGGGATAGATATATTTTAAAACTACATCGCAACTGTATACTTGCAGTGATCAACATTTTTCTATTTGATAATCGGTATTGACAACACCCGTTTGTATTAAGAACTTTTATATTATCCGTAGAAATGTGGGGAACAAGATTTTTGGCATCATTTATGAAAATAAGTATTGAGAAACGAGTATAGTCAAAACCTTGCGAACAAGTTTTTGGCATCGTTGCTGGGGAAGGCAAGTGCGTTTAGAGATCAAATTGCTTGTAAATATGGTACATTTTCTTTATTTGTTTCTTTCCTAAACTGTATAATTTATCAATCCTACCTTAGATGTGAAAAGAATATGAAATAATCATCTTGGAGGTGATACGTCATATTATTACATCTGAGTTCTCAATAAATAGAAGATTTTCTTCTATTTTTCCTATTCGCGTTCGTGACCTTTGTTCTTACTCGTGAATCCCTCAATAAAACTTTCTATTCCTCAACCTCAGTATGTCACGATCGTGACATATCATCAGGATCACAACTTGTGCGATAACTGCAGCAGTTTTGTAGTTATTCAACTGTTATTCCACTAACTTCTATAAAATTTATGTGCGAAGTTCATCAATATCTCACTTCTGCAATCTGAATTTCTTAAACCTTTCCAATCTCAATTCGATTCCAAAAATCTGAAATTACCTTATTCATTTCAGAAATTCTTCCAAAATGGTTTTGGCAAACAAATCCAATCTAATCCCTCCAACAAATTTACAAGGATGGTACGAGGCACCATTCCCAATCCATTCACTTGAAGAAGGAGATCATTTCAAGATTATTAAAGATGCTGAATACAAAAGTTCCTACACCATTCATAGGAATAGTTTCATCCACCTTGGTGAGTATGACAGAGTAATGTATTATCTTAGAATACTTAACTTTGTCATTTACTCGAATATGACTCTGGGGAATAGTGTTGACAACTGTATGGAGATGTTGGTCACACTGGCGTGGAAGAATGATCGAAAGAACTACTTAGTCTATCATCATCATGGAAAAGAATATAAATTGACAAGGAAAGCTTTAGACAAGTATATGGGATTTCCAAGGGATTGCTATAACAAGATGCTTCTTGGCTGGAACCCTTTACCAACATGGACTCACTTGACTAGCCAAATAGAGTTTAAACAAGAATATGCTTATAGCTGGTGGATTCGTAATCCTTGTTTGCTTGCATTGCACTTTTACCTAAGTGATGCATTGTTTGGCAAGTCCACTTTCGATCTTGTCATTCCTGAAGAATTGTTTGTGATAGAAGCAATTTAGAATGGCACACCTATTGATGTTTCAGGGATAATGATCCAGACACTTATGTCTACGGTACAAAATCCTAGGATGATAGAATACGGGTATCGAATGATGGAAAACTTGTTGGGACATATTGGGAGAATTCCTTATTCCACAGAAGTCTTTACTGGTGAAGATGAGATTCCGGAATTAACAACAGAAATTTTCTTCAAGTATGGATTTCTGGTAAGGTGCATTGGAGAAGAGAGGATAACCTATGATTAGAAATCATGGGATGGAAGGGTGGATGCTGACAAACAAAGAGAAAGAGAAATTACGTGGGAGGAAGAGTGTAAAGTCACCAACCTCCGGGGAAGGTTGAATGAACTTATGGAGGTGCAAATTTCAATTCATAGGAAAATCGATGACATTCATACGCTGATGTTTGATATCGAGCGAGATCTACGGGAATCTTATTATAAGATTGACCTAATGATAGAATCACTTCCCTCCGAATAAATATTCATTTTTTCATTTAGATTTAGGATTTTGTACAGTTTGTTGTTTTTGTTTTTGTTTGTTTGTTTGCTTGTTTGTATAATTGTTTGTTTGTTAATGTTGCGTATGAAATTAATAAATAATTATTATTTAGATTTAACATGTTTATTTTTCTAAGTTATTATAGGATTACGTTTAAAAATTGAAGAAATAGAAGAATTGAAGAAGATCGCGACATTGACTATAGATCGTGTCCATGGCATTATGCAGTAAAACCTTCTGTTCCTATTATGAAGAAAGTCACGATCATGACAGGCCTTCGCGATCACAACATGGGTAGAATATTACCATTACAGATCGTGATTTAACACGCGACATATGGCTGAAACTGCCATTAACAGCTAGTTTTAAGGAAAAATGGCTAGATTGACTATTTTAGCCAATTAGAGACCTTTTAGAACTCTATATAAAGGTCTAGATTGATTCCATAACCACCATAAGCTTCTACATAGCTTACAAAAGTTCTGATTCTTTCATCTCTATTCTTCTATTCAAACCCTTTTTCAAACCTTTACTTCAAAAACCAATATGCCTTGAGTTAAAGTAGCAGCAAATAGAAGACAAATATCGAATTATCAACAGGATTTCGGTTGTCCTTTTCTGATTCATTCACGTGAAGAAGGGAGAAGATTCCATGTTTTAAACAAGTTGGAAATCAACGATATGATTTTTCTTGATGTGGTTTTCTTGGAGACTTTAGGCCTCCATGAACAAATGGGGATGTATCTTGCTGATCTTGGTTTAAGCCAATATGTGGGAATGCAATTTCCACAAAGTCATGATGGGATTTTAGAATGTCTAGTGACATTCAATTTTGAGGATAAGAAGAAGAGGGCGATTCAATTTCGTAACCAAGGTAGACACTATACTGTCACAAGAGAGATGATGAGTACCTGGTTCAGGTTCGAAATTGAGAATTCATCGAGCATGATGGATTCTTTTAAAGGAAATCGAGTTTGGGCATATCTAATGGGTAAGAGAACTTTCGATCCCAAAAATTCTCCCAATAAACTTATTAAGGATGAGTGCATTCTTCTACTCCACAAATACCTTTCCACTTCAGTATTTTGTCGAGTAGAGAATACCAAAGTCAAAAAGAGAGATTTGTTTGTTCTTTCTTGTGCGATGAAGAAGCAAAAAGAGGAATTGGTGGATATAATTTGGGACATGATGAAGAAGAATTCAATGAGCATGAGGAACAAGATTGGGGCGACCGAAATTATCACCGCTATCATCTTGGGTTCAAGAAACGAACTCCCCTATGTTCAACAATAGGGTGAGTATTTTTGTTATATGGATGGGAGTTACTTGAAGAATACCGGACTTCTTTAAGAGAATGATGGTATCTGTTCTTTCTACACCTACTCCAACCGCACCAAGAAACTAATCTTGACTCATGAAGATTCTTCCATTGGCCCATCTGATACAACCGCTAAAGGTCTTCCTGGAAAGGCTCCAATGATCGAAGAAGAAGATGAAGAAGAAGATGAAGCTCTAGAAGATTGGAAGGTGAGTATGCAACAAAAATTAGACAATTGCCAAGTAGAGCTTGGAGTAATGAAAAAGGATATGAAGATTCTAAAGAAGAGTAATAAATCGATGCTTCGAAAATTACTTTCTTTCTTTAGAAAACAAAATTGTCAATTTACTCCTAGTCCCCCGGATTCACCTTCTCAATAAACAGGTTAACTCTTTTCGTTTCTTTATTTACTTTTCTTTTTAAAATTTTTTAGACTAGTTGATTGGTTTTAGTTTTTAGATTAGTTAAGTCTCTCACAATGAGGACATTGTGTTCTTTACTGTGGGGGGGGCATTTGTAAAGTCCCAAAAATCCAAAAAAATTAAATAAAATTAAAAAATTGAAGAATATGAGATTTTTCTTGATATTGTGTTATTTATACATTAACCATACCTATACTATACTAACATATGTTCTAAGGTTATTGTGAGTGTTAGGTATTACAAGTTTGATGTCAATGCAAATTTCGAACAAAATGTTTCGAGTTTGAGCTCACGTTGAGAGTGTGAGCGCTATATGGCACAACATTTAGCATTTGGCAAGGCTAAGTGATGAGTAACATTCAAAAAGCAACATTCCAAGTAAATTTCGATATATTTCAATACAACATGAATTATATAAGTTATATAGTTTTAGTTTAACGCTACCGATAAGTTAGTAGTGGAGTAATATCTATAAGTGTTCTTACTATAAGTTTTATATAGCATTTGGCAAGGCTGAGTGATGAGTAACATTCAAAAAGCAACATTCCAAGTAAATTTCAATATATTTCAATACAACATGAATTATATAAGTTATATAGTTTTAGTTTAACGTTACCGATAAGTTAGTAGTGGAGTAATATCTATTAGTGTTCTTACTATAAGTTTTATATGTTATTCCCGAATACATCCTATAAGTATTTAGTATGTTTAAAGTGTTGGGAAACTATAGCCATAATACTTTGAAGTGTTCAATAAAGGATGAGGGTATTAAGAGAAAAATTGAAAGAAAGAGAGGATAACCAATGAGTTATGCAAAAGGTGAGGAATGGTACAGAGCAGAAACTGCAACCATTCAATGAGTGAAAAAAGAAAAGTAGCATAACATGAAAAATGGGTGTAAAGTATGAATCTGTACTTAAAAAACATATGCTTAAAAGAAAAAAAATGAGAGAAAGTGGTATGGAGCATAAAATGCAACCACTAAAAAAAGGGGAGAGTGGTATGGAGCATAAAATGCAACCACTAAGAGTGTATTAGCATCCTAGGTTACCTAAAAATGCCTTGAGATCAAACTTTTCAAAGTGTGCCCTTTGTCCTTTATACTTTATACTATGCTTAAGAGAAGGTAATATTCGAGCAAGCATATAATGCTTATATGAAGAAGCGATTCGGTTGGTCCTATGAAACTGGACTATATAAATTGCACATTACTACTTTGTGGGAAATTTTGAACTTTACTTGAACTTTATGCAACGTGGGAGTGTAGTACCCATTGCAATAATCTTTTCGCCAAATGAGGTACGAACTTGAATACTATTTTATACACTTCTATTGTGTTTACCTTGATGACAAGGCAAAAGTTAAATGTGGGGGTGTGATAAGTGTATAATTACACTTATTATCTAGATATTTTTAATCATAAAATGATATGGTTTAGAGTCATTTTATACTTCATATAAAAGATTTCACATGGTATGTTGTTGTTTTTTATGCAAATGTAGAAACTAGGTGAATCTTGAGAGTGAAATGATCAAAAGTGGAATTCTATGTAAAAAGAGTGAAAAAGGTGCAAAAAGATGCGTAGAACATAAGGATTTGACTTAGGATTGAAGTTGTCAAAGATTGGCAAAGTTACAAAGGAGAACATAAAGGAAAGAACAATTCACGATCATGACACTTATTTTGCGATCGCGACTTGTTACTCTTCATAAATAGAAAATTGCCAATCAATGTTCACGATCGCGAGATGTGATTCGCGATAAGGACTTGTGATGGTTATTGGTTATATCTTTTCAACTACCAACCGCCAGATAAAAATGATCAACCGCCATCTACGCCACCAACTTTCAAATGAAAAGACAACTTTTGGAAGTCAACCAATCATGAAAAGGTGCCTTTCCATTATGGATAAGGATAAGACTTTGCATCCAATCATAATGAAGTGATGCAACGCTTCGCCAACGGACACGACTCTTCGTTTGGATAGACGCAACCCTTCGCACTCTATAAATAGGGTTCAAATCACACCAATTTCATGGCTTGAGTAGTGTGCAATTGGATTGATATTATGCGTGCATAGATAGAGAGTGAAAATGTATAGATTTCTCTACGCTCAAAGTCTTAGTGAGAAAAATGTATAAGTGATTCAATACTTATTTTGATCACTAGATATCTTTACAAATTCGAGCGATTTTTGTATGAGTGTAATTGCAAAGCACTTATCAATGAAAGTTTTCGTTCTTCAACATTCATTTGTTTGATATTCACAAAGAATAGCATCCTAATAGAGGTTCTGTACGAGTCGAGACCGAATTCAAAGTAGATTTAGGAATTGCGGGAATTGACTACTCCCATTAAAAGGGTTGATACGATTTCATCAACTTTAGCTTTCACTTGCATACCTTACAACTTTACTTCATTTTCTACTTATACTTTCTATTTCGAAGTTCATAATATGTCTATGTGTCATAACGAGTATTTCATCTTGCATCATTAATATTAATCAAGTTATATGCTTTCAAGTTAACTTTAAGAGTGATTACGTGGTTAACAAGATTATGTATAATCATTGGGTTTGTGATTATAACACTGTTTAGTGAGCTAACATTTTTGGAGTTGTAACTTGCTAAATATGGCTATGTGAGAGCGACCCCGTACTAAGCATAATATTATTGTTATCCAGGTTCTTATAAGTGTCATAATTCGTTTACCCTAGATTTAGAAAAGTCATTTCATGTGTTGCTCTGCGGTGAATTATTGAATATTTGGGCATCTAGAACCATATTTGTTAAAGTCATCTAGTGTATGAAATATTCTTGATGATTTTGCATGTTTTTCTCTACTAAACTTGTTCTTAGGAAATTTCTATATAATTTACATATTCTCTAATATGTTCATGCATCTGTCTATTCATCCAAACCTTAAACTCAAATTATTTCTTTTGTTCTATAACTCTAGTTGGTATTTAGAACTGAATTCCTTCCCTGTGGGATCGATATCTTTTAAAACTACATCGCAATAGTATACTGGCAGTGATCAACATTTTTCTATTTAATAATCGGTATTGACAACACCTGTTCGTATTAAGAACTTTTTTATTATCGGTAGAAAAGTGGGGAACAAGGTTTTTGGCATCATTCATGAAGATAAATATTGTGAAACGAGTATAGTCAAAACCTTGTGATCAGTAGACTCAGTTTTATTGAAAGTACCTTCCTTCCTAACTACCACTCGACTCAGTTTGGGTACCTTTCCCAAGCTGACACTCAGATTTGAATGTAAAGATTGCAAACTAAATTCAACTTATGGAACCGTTGAATCCTTACAATGTTAAATCTAAGTAATTCTCTCTATTACTAACAAATTTGAAATTTGATCTTTGTTGATTGCTTGAGTTTGGAATTTTTTGTAGCTACGAGTAATTGGTAGAGTTTAAGCTCTATAAGAAATTCATGGTGATTCACCAAGTTTATACGTCTTCTTTAGTCTTTTATTTATACTTTAAGCTTTGTGAAGTAGCCGTTGCAAACTTTTCGAGGTCGCTGATCTTCAATTTCTCTTCTCTTCATATCTTTCGAATCTTCCAGTTGGAAACAGATTTCAGGACGTTTAGAGATAGAGATTTGAACATTGAGGTGCAATAAAATTTCGTTAAAAAAATCTCATTTTATCTTTAAGCAAATCGGTTGTGAGAGGCGGGCGATATTGCAATGTGGAATCTTCAGATTGAATGAATCACTGACGTTGCCAGAGGCACGCGAAGACACTGGAAAATGGCATATATCAGATGATTCTTTTGCATTTAGATTTTTGTGAGGGAATCCCAACATTTCGTACTAACACATTTTTTCTTGTGAGGACCATTAGAGATCTTCCTTAATTTCAACGTTATTATTCGTGAAAAATATCTAAGAAATATTCCATTTCTCACATAATGTATTACTGGCACATATGTCATTCAGTGTCATAGAAAAAAACTTTTTAATTAAGAGCTAACTTAGCACAGCTGAGTTGATATGTGTTCGCCACTTTTCTACTGATAAGTTTAATAATTTTTGCACAAAGAGTTTGGCTATATATCAATGGCGCTAAAAACTTGTTCACAAAAAATATAGGTTTTGTCAATACCTCTTATTAAATAGAAAAATGATGATAACTGCAAGTATAAAGTTGCGATGTAGTTTTAAAAGATATCGATCCCATAGGGAAGGATTAGCTCTAAAGATCAAATAGGGAAAAAGGATAAAGAAAATAATATGTATTGATATTTTTGGATAGGAGCGTTAAAATGAAAAATGAGTAAATATAGGTATGAAAGATAAGAGAATCTAAATATATAGATTTTCTCTATGAAATAAGGAAAGCAGAGAAACCATGCAAGTTCAACAAAGATGTTACAATTCACTAAACTAATCTAATAGACTCGTATCTAAATACTTAGATGTTCAAGTATTCGTCGCAGAGCAACACATGAAATAACTTTTCTAATCATAGTGCAAACGAGATAAGACTATTAAATAAACCTGGACAACATCAATACTATGCTTAGTACGGGTCGCTTTCACATAGCCACATTTAGCAAGTTACCATTCCAAAAATGTTGGCTCACTAAATAGCGTTATATCATAGATCCAGTGATTATACACGATATTGTTAACCCCGAAACTACTCTTAAAATTAACGCCAACGCATATAACTTGATTAACATAAAAGACTTAGCACGAAATACGCATTATGACACATA
>CATIWQ010517473.1:0-16432 GCA_949673415.1 Euphorbia schlechtendalii
ATTTAATGCATTTATTCCTCAATGTTTTAATTTTTTTATTGAAGGAGCAAAAATTTTTGCTCCGCATAAACTCAATCAAATAATCAAAACATTCATCATGAAATATTTATTAACATTATTTTCTTGATTTGCCACAGAGAACAAGTTAACATCCTACTAAGGAAATTCAAGATCGCCTTTGAAACAAATTCAGGCACCTATCTCCAATCTTTCCAAGAAGCACGCGATAATCGCAGCCAAAAAAAACAAATGCTGACAATAACAGGGACGCCTAGAAAGAAACGATAGACCTGCCCACAAGGGGCACCATGTACCTAAAAGGATTTCGAAGAAAGAAATGGATAACCATACGAAGACACAAAGCCAGAAAGGAAGGCCTATGTTATCACCAATTGGGAATAAGAAGTCACCAACGACACCAGTCAGGTATGCTCTCTATCCCTACACTCGTTTCATGTGATCACACTGCTTTTCGACCAGCGGCGATCACAAGAGGGGCAGCTATGAGCACGGGATTTTGTACCAGCTCGAGCGTTCAATGATGACCGCTTTACGAGATTTTATCCTTGAATCACATAATTTTCGAGTATCCAGATGTATCAGAATAGGAATCCACCTCATCTCTGAATTCAAAATGACATCTTTAATAAAATTATTTAATTCTTTTAATTTATAAACTAATTAAAAAAATAAAAATGCATAAAAAATTCAAAAAACACAGTGAAAAATCGAATCCGGGGCCTACGTCACCAAGGATTGGCGAATCAAGTCTCGTAGAAACACTTTGGCGAGGTACCTCACCAAAGACACGGCGAGGAGCCTCGCCAAATTTTCTCCACTAAGACCCCCCTCGCCGGAAAAACTTACCATTTTTAGATTTTCGAGATTTTTCCTATAAAGAGTCGGGACTTTTTTGATAAATGGATCCAAAAATTTTCAGACAAAAGATAGCTTTTAAGAACTGCTTCAATTTCCAAGAACAAGATGAACATTTTTGGACTTTTATTACAACTTTTTTACCTAAAATAAAGGACAAGGAGGACTTCCAAAGGCCGATCAGATATCTTCGATGTGGATTCATTCCGTAAGGGTAAGCCTCTGAGTTCCTAGAGTTGATAATTCTGTGCTTTCGGTGTTCTATTTCTTCTTCTATTTTCACTTGTGAACCTAGGAATTTCAATATATTATTTTATCCAAATGTTGTAATTCTTCTTCACCTATATTTCTTTTATTAAAGGAGATGCATGTTAGAATACCCCCACGAAGGGAATAAAACATATTCCCGGATAACAGCCCCTACTTTTACCATGCGAGCAATTTCATTAATTAAAATGAGCAACTAACGTGTTAATAAAATGAACTATTTTATTTAAACAAAAAATCCATTATCGTGATCGATTTTTTATATAGGTTATACGGGCTTCGCTATATTCGAAATCGAACATATGTGAAATACATCGTGATATATCCGATGCTAACCTTTGATAATGCAGTTAGATTAGGATTAGATGTATGTTTAGGATTTTAATTTTCCTTCGGGGTATCGCAATTTCATTTTTTTCTGGGAAATGTAATTAATAGATTAGGCAGGCGGTTGCATCCCTCGAGGTTTTGTAATTTTTGTAATCATTACTTTTCCGCATTTACTTTCTGCATTTACTTACTGCTTTGTGATGGATTTATTATTTGTCTATATGTGAATCATTCATATAAACTCGAAAAAATGACTTAAGTGTAAATATGCACAATTAAGAAAATACAATTTTCTATAGATGTAATATAATGTGATCACTTAAGAAATAAGCAACTTATCCCGAACCCAAATCTTTGTGTCTTAATGGGTCGTCCCCCGGACGTTAAGCCTCACAGGACTAACTCCTGGAAAGAGCTAATTCAGGTGGCGACTCCACACTAGGAGATGGCGGATTCAGGTTTTAACCTATCTAAAAATGTTTTCGCTTTCTCTACCAAACCTTCTCTGGGTCCCCGACCCGGTGCACTTTTCAAACACCTCGATGGACCGTTCCTCTCATTTTTCACGTGCTCTCGGCCCACCGTTCCATGTCGTCTGCTCACAACGTCCATTTGATGAATCTTCCATTTATTTTTAGCAACCAAAGAAATAATGAGTCTAACAGTTTCCAATCGAGCAACTGGAGTGAATACCTCTTCGTAGTCAAATCCAGCCTTTTGACTGTAGCCTTTTCCAACGAGCCTCAGCTTGCATCTTTCAATCTCTCTTTTGGCATTTCTCTTATCTTGTACACCCATTTGACACCTATAGCCTTGTGCCATTCAGGAAGTGATGTGAGTTCCCATGTGTCATTCTTCTCAATTGTTTTGATTTCTTTATCCATCGCATCTCTCCACCTTTTCTCTTGAGTAGCTTCTTGGAATGTCATTGGTTCACAATCAGCAAATAGACAAAATAGTGTTAGATTGTCTAGTTGTTCAGTTACTTCATAGAGATCTTTAAGGCTTCTCGAACAAGAAAAATCTCTTTCTTCAATCCCATCTAAAGATGAGGAAGATGATCCACTTCCATTAGCAGGAGAGTTTGGCGGAGTTGTGATATCTTGTTGAAGTTCTCTTAGTTGCCCAGTTGGTATCTGCTCATCTTCTTCTAGTCTGAAAAAATTGAATTCGCCTTTATGAGAGTCGAAGTTCCATTCTCCTTCTTCATCGAATATTACATCTCTACTTAACATGACCTTCTTTTCATCTGGATTGTATATCTTGTAGCCTTTTGAGCTTGAGTAATAGCCAATGAAGATGAAACTTTTACTTTTGTCATCCAACTTGGTTCGATTCTTATCAGGCATGTGAACATGAGCTATGCTCCCGAAGACTCGTAAGTGGGAAATTCCAGGCTTCCTTCCACTCCATGCTTCTTGTGGAGTCTTTCCCCATGCACTCCTTGTAAGAGAACAATTCGATAAATACACTGCACACACCACTATTTCTGCCCAAAACTCGTTGGGTAGCTTCTTACTCTTGAGCATACTTCGTGCCATGTCAAGGATTGTTCTGTTCTTCCAATCTGCCACACCATTTTGTTGGGGGGATCTGGGAACTGGCAAGGGATGACGGATTCCATTTGCTTCAGAAAACTCATTGAATTCCTTAGATGTGAATTCTCCACCTCTATCAAATCTCATGGCTTTGATCTTAAGACCACTTTCGTTTTCCACGGCTGCTTTGAACTTCTTGAATACTTCAAACACTTCTGATTTTTGCTTCAAGAAATATACCCACGTTTTTCTTGAATAATCATCAATAAAGAGAAGGAAGTAACTATTATTAGCAAGAGAACTTGGATTGATTAGACCGTAAACGTCGACATGGATGAGCTCTAATGGCTTCTTGGCTCTGGAGGTTGACTCCTTTGGAAAGCTTTTTCTGAATTGATTCCCTTGTAGACATCCTTCGCACAATTGATCAAGATAATTGATACATGGTAGACCTCTTACCATTTCTTTCTTGGATAACAGTTCTAATCCTCTAAAGTTGAGATGACCAAATCGAAGATGACATAGCCATGTTGAGTCTTTATAGAAAGCTTTTAGACACCTCGCAACATCATTTTGAATATTCAAAGGAAGCATTCTGTTCTTTGACATTTGAACTTTGGCAATAAGATCTCCATTTCCATCTCTTATAAAAAGACTATAATCTTTCATATGAATATCATAGCCTTTTTCTAAGATTTGGCCTAGACTAAGGATGTTGCATTTCATATTAGGCACATAGTAGACATTTGAAATTAATTGGTGGTTACCATCTTTAGCACGAAAGAGGATGTTACCTTTCCCCTTCATGGATATTTTGGTATCATCTCCGAATGAGACATCACCACTTACTACTTCATTGAGTTCCACGAACAAGCTTCTTCTTCCACACATGTGATTGCTTGCACCGATGTCGAGATACCATGTGTTCTCTTGGTATTCACTGCTATTGTTGTATGCTAGTAGTAATGTTTCTTTCTCCTCGGTCTTCTCCTCCACAAAATTTGCCTTCTCCTAGACCTTATTGCTTGGAGCTCTACATTTTGAAGCATAGTGTCCAAACCTTTGGCAATTGTAGGATTGGACTTGAGATTTTCCATACCTTGCATTTGCATTGCCTCTTCCTTGACCATGAGTGGAGCTTTCTCCGTTCTCATAGTTATTGTTGGAATTGTTGTTATTGTTCCAACTTCGTCCACGACCATGGCTACCGCCTTGTCCACGGCCTCGACCTCTGCCTTGGCTTCTTTCATGTTGGCTTTTAGCGTTACCATGGCTTTCATTCGTATCCTTGAGTTGTAACTTGAGGAGTTGTTCAACGATCCCTTGTTTCTTCTTGTATTTTTCTTCGTAGGCTTGTAGTGATCCTTGGAGTTCCTCGATCGTCATTTCCTCCAAGTCTTCGATTTCTTCAATCGTCACCACAATATGCTCAAATTTGGGATCTAACGATATGAGTATCTTCTTTATGACCCTTACATCTTCTAACTTCTCACCATTTCTCCTTAATTGATTAGAGACGGTTTCTACTCTTGAAAAATAATCTGAAATGGACTTGGACATTTTCATGTGTAAGGACTCAAACTCACCTCTTAGAGTTTGGAGACGCACCTTTTTCACTTTCTCAACTCCTTCGTATGACGTTTGCAACTTCTCCCATGCTTGCTTGGTGGATGTTGCATTTGATATCTTCTCAAAATCATCGTCATCTAAGGTTTGATAGATTAGGAAGAGAGCTTTCTTGTCTCTCTTTCGAGAATCCTTCAAACTTGTTGCTTGATCGGGTGTAAGAGCGGCTTCATTTTCTGGCTCGTTGAAGCCTTTCTATACGATATCCCAAACATCATGCGCACCGAGAAGATCCTTCATTTTGATACTCCAGTTGTCATAGTTATTGTTGTTGAGTGTTGGAACTTGGAACGATGCCACTCCATTCACCATATTACTCAAATAGCTTCTCTAGGCGTACACGGGCTGTTGCAACACTTTCTTAAGTCTAATTCAACATTGTGTGCTTTGCAAGAGCCTTCTGACGTATTTCTGCAAGAGATTGTTTTCCCTTGCAACCTGCAGATTTTTTTGACGGATTCTGCAAGAGATTGTTTTTCCTTTGCAACTTGCAGATTTTCTGACGGATTCAGCAAGGAAATAGCAATGGAATTATATTCCCTTGCAAACAGCAATGATAATTAGTTATATATTTATAATGAATTAATATTTTTTTCATTTATTATATATTTGATTCGGTTCGATTTGATTTCGGTTTTTATTATAAAATTCGAAACCGAACCGAAAAATGAAATAACTGCGTCCATCCCATTTTAAGTGTGGTTTTAGAGTTTTGCACAAAAACTAAAAAGTTGCTAGTTAAAGAACAAAATTAAATTAACCTTTTATATATTTTAAACGTTTAATTCAATAATATAAGAACACCTTTATTAGCTTGTCTATTCCACAAATTGTCTTGACATATAGGAAGGAACAGATAATCAATTTGAAAATGCATCTTTAGTAACTTGTCTAGCTCATCTTTCTTATATGATGTGGCATCTATGTATCATCATTAATTGTAGATAATGTCTATTTGATTGTCTAGATATAGACAACCAAAGAGATTTTGTCTATAATAAATACAATTTAAATTAGAATAGACAATCTACTATTCTTATCTTATAAATAGACATTATCTATTTTTAAGACTATTACCACATCATCAAAATGAATTTATATTTCACATGCCACTTAGACATAAAAACCACAAACTGCTAAAGATACTCTAAGTCTCTCTCATCTTAAACTCTATTTCCTTATCAACATCGGTAAAACTGAAAGATAGAGGGAAAATCGCAAAAGTATAAAGTACAACACTTAAAATGAGAACAACATTTTCACCTACAATGACACTTAAAATGGGGTTGAAGGTAAGTATGTTAAAAATCGTAACCAAATTGAAATGAATTTAGTTTAGTTCAATATTTTTATACTATTTCAATTTCAGTTTAGTTCTACACACTCTAAACATGTTACGCGTGTTACTAAAATACGGTTTGCTTTTCTTACATTTGAGATCTCTAGAAGTAGAGATTCAACCATTAGACCAGGACATTGTTCTTGATAATTAAATTGAATTAAAACATTGTATAGCGTATTTTAAAGATCAATTAGCCTTCCAAATTGGCTCATGGCACAGTCTTCTAAAAAAATCGGACACTACCTAGTCTTTCACATATAAAAATTCGACAAATAAAAGTTCTGAACAGTGTATCAACCTAACAACTCATTAGAATACACAAATCAAAATAACGACACAGTTAATTTGACTAATATGGTCAAGTTGAGGACCGAATTATCCAAAACCTTGTACTTGCACCAGAGATTCTTCCTTCAATAATAACTAAAAAGGCCTAATAATACATAATTTCCTTCTTGAAGTGACCTAAAATGCCAACTACCCCATCAACTTGCAAAAATGCATTAGTTGGTCCCCTTAAACTTTAGAAATGCACCATTTTACTTCCTGAATATCACGTGTCAAAAACCGATGAAGAGATAAAAATGATATATTTGAAAAATCAAACCAGCAATAGCCGACACGTGGCATTCAAAGGGTAAATTAGTCCATTTTTGCAAGTTGAGGAGTTAAATAGATAAAGTTGAGGGGGCAACTAGCTTTTTGGGCTAAATTAAGGGGCTAAATGATTTATTAGGCCCGACTAAAAACTAGTATAACATAAATCACACCATTGTATCCGGAGGATATGCAACTAAGTAATAGACCAAGTACGTTTGATCCACAAGAGTTAACATGGAACAAATATTCAATATGATGAAATTTATTTTCTTATCTAGAATCAATATAAAGAAAAAAATGAGACAAGCAAAAAAAAAAAGTTCTACATTTGACTAGCCCTATGAATGCTTCGTTGAACTACACTTTGATAAATTAGCAGAGAATTATACAAAGGTGAACTGCAGAGCTACATATGATACAAGACCTGAGCATTAAAATTCACTCGGCAACTTTCTGCAGGCCCCCCCCGCCCCCCCCTCCCCCCCTCATTTGATGCATATTGCCTGTTATTAAAAAAAAGATATATAGAAAATATCATTACTTAGCCTTGAAAACAAGTAATACAATAAACCAGCAAAATAAAATGTGGCCATTTCCAACTCAACATGCATAAATGTAATGTGTTGCATCTCAACATTGTATGTTACATGTGCAACGATTTTATGCATGCTATCTAGTTGCCGAACAGCAAATTTAAGATAAAACACAAATAAATAGTTTTTTTAAAAAATTTATTATTCCACCACATAACTGGCGGTAAAACAACCGAGCCAAGCTCGAACACTAACTGTTCTGTTCGTTAAAATTTTAACAAGCTCGAACCGAGCTCGATCTTTGGTCAAACAGAGTCGAGCCGAACTCAAGTTTAGTCAAACCAAGCTCAAGCTGAGCTTAAATTGAGCTTAGCCGAGTTTCGTTCGATCGAGTTTGGTTAATTAAATTTTCAACAAGCTCCAGCTAAGTTTTGAACTTAAAATTATGTTTAAACTTCATGAATGAAAGTGTTACGTAATTAAAACTTATTTAGTCTTTTAAAAATACTCGAATTTAATGCCACGTATATATCTATGTATATGTAGTTTTAATAATATACTTATAATTTATATAATAAATATAATATTTTTATTATTATAAATGTTCACAAGCTTGTTAACAAGCTTATCCGCGAGTTTCGCGAGTGTTAGCGAGCCGCTAATCGAGCATGTTCGCAAGATTTCGAGCCGAGTACCCCAATGTTCAAACTCAGTTCGTTTATTAAAACGAACCTAAACTTGTGTTCACGATCAAACTCGTTTATTAACAAGTCAAGCTCAAACGAGCTTTAACCGAGCCGAAAATCGAGCTGTTCACGAGTAGCTCTGTTCATTTACAACCCTAATTGGCTTCAAGGGTTGACAAGCACTTGTGCTTTCATCTAGTGCTATAGCGTTAATCAAGTAACTAATGTCACTCATTATCTTTTACATGCTTTGTTAAAAATTATAATAGCCTAAGACTATTATTTTGAATAATATATCAATAAAATGTTTTGCATAAGAGGGAAGCTCCAAGCTGTTCACAAGGGAATGAGAATGATAAAACACTAAAGCTAGCACTAACAAGAGATATAAAGTATCTACTGAAGTAAGTCAAATTCTAATATGCATACTAGAATAATCAACATTTCTGGTACCTGATCAAATGGAGGACCGTACAGTTGTCTAAACAAAGAAGAGTTAGTTATCCCTCAAACTTGTGTGCATGAATGACTAACCAATAACAGGTTGAAAATGTCCTTTGGATTCATCATAAAACCACCTGCAACATAATATCCCCCGAATCATTTAAGAGCCAAAACAAGTCAAGTTCAACTTAAATACAATTGAACAAAGAATAAAAAAATCAGAAAATGAAAACACGCAGAATCAAGATAAGAAAATGGAGAAGAGCAAAATAAAATAAAAACTTAAATTCAAGATCTTAGGTAATTAAGAATAGTTAATCGTCTAATCGTTATTTCGAGAAAAAGTTTGTTCACAATAAAAAAGTGCATGTTCAGTCACTTGCTAATCCTGGATGCATATTTCAAATGTCTTCCAAATGTTAGGGATTATGAAATACCAAGAACCTGTGGATTAGGCATATAAAAGTGAAATGAACATGCACTTGGGTTATCATGGATAAATTATTTACTAAATTATTTCACTTGGGTTAGTCACAAGGGATCTTTTGCTTAAATGCTAAAGCTGAGTATCTAAAAGAAAAACATATCAACCAATTCAGACAGTAAGGCTGTAAGCAGTCTGATAAGGATTCACTGTGGGTTTAGTAAACCCAGAAATTTGAAAATGAAAAAATAGAATAACATTTATGGTCATATATGATGTATGGGTATCACTCACACAATCTGATAGAGGTCCTACAAAAAGCTTCCCAAAGACTTTTACCCAAGAAACAACTAATTGCTCTCTTTCATTTAGTTCTCAGTTGTCATTACTTTTTTAAATCAGGATTTCAAAAACCAAGAGATAAAAACAAATACAATTCCATTGTCACACACAAACACATATGGATCCATAGATGCATCATACAGAATTCCTCAAGAAATTGTAAGCAGTGAGCATGAGTTTGAGTGAAGTCCATGAAGAGACATACTTGCATAAGAAAACTGACTGAAATGCCTTATTGCCCTCAGTTCCTAACTGATTTTGTCTTTCTGTGTTCTCCTGAAACTTAATTGAAGGGAGAACTTCACATGGACCCTGAATCAAGCTTGCCAATATGTTGCTCTCGTGATTTGACTCATACACCTATGACCAAGAAACACAGATTCTACATTACATACATGACAGAAAAAGTATTTACCTAATTTCAAACGAAGGGGTGTAAGAAATTCATCCACAATGATAACTGATTTAATTAAATACATGGCCTTTGAGCAGGAGCTGTATGTATACCTAGATACCTCAAAGGTTATTATGGTACTTCAGACATAATACAATTGTTGAAGTAAATGAAAAGATTGTTCACCTCATTGCTTTCAGGGGCACAAGGGTGACCAACAGCTTCAGGCAAATCACCTGGAAAGTAGCATTGAGTAGCAGAAACCCATTTTGATCCACTTTCAATATCCTCCCACATAGCCTGCAATTAAAAGGTCAACTTCCATCACAAACTTCTAAAAAAACCATTGCACAAATGGCAGGCTAAAACTAAAGATCCTAACACAAATGTTCAATTATACTTATTAATCGAACATATAAGTTTAGATGGGCATGTCATCAGATAAGTAATTTCCAGTGATTTCAAAAATTTGCATAGCAATAAATATACGACAGAAAATTTGCACATCACTTACCTGAAGCTTAAAGGGCATGAATTTTTCATTGCCAGAGCAAAAGAGGGCATGATCATGCACCTTATATGTAACCCCATTGATGAAATAAGAGTCATAAAATGTTTTCCCATCTGCAACATTAAGAGCGTCACCAATCCACTTAACATTGTGGGAACCATCAGAAAACATCCTAGTATGTTTTGTAGCCTTATCATCAGTTTCAGAAATTCCACCAGCATTAGCACAGGTTACATCAAACTCACTTGGTCTCGCATAAGAACTTGTAGCCAGATCACCAGGTTCTTTATTTTCTGAGTCTTCACCCTTGACATCTACATGATTAATTTTCACAGAAAAATCACAAGCATTTGATAAAACTGGTTGTCCAATATCTTCTAAGCTGTCAGAGGTTTTGGAATTTTCCAGTTTTTCATTTATTATCTCCGGTGATATAGGAAGCTGCAAATTTGACTCAGAAACTGGTTTATCTTCTTTTATATGTGACTCAAACACTTGAGGTGGTTGGATAGAGCTATCACTTGATAAGCCAACAGAAGGAAAATTAGAGACAGCATCCAATGATTTTATAGAGTTATCCGGGACACTTCCAGCAGTTGACCCCTGATCCATATCTTCCACAGCTGGAGTCCTATTTGATTCCATTTTTCTCGCATCGGGTACATTCAAATCAGAGACAGCATCCAATGATTTTATTGGGTTATCCAGGACACTTCCAGCAGTTGACCCCTGATCCATATCTTTCACAGCTGGAGTCCTATTTGATTCCATTTCTCTCACATCGGGTACTTTCAAACCATATGCTGGTTTAGAATCACTGCTGATTGCAGTACCAAGTACCATAGGATCTTGTACAGAAGAGCTTCGATTTGCAGGTAATATATTTTGACTGACCTTTTGATCCACTGCTTCACTCTTCTTCCCTAGTGATGGTTGAGCTTCAGGAGAATTAGAGGCCCCCTTCACTAGAGTTGAGCTCCTCATGACTCGACCATATTTAGGTGGCAAAGGCTTTCCATTGCTTAAAGTTGTGCACCTTATGCAATGCCACTCACCACCTCGTGGTATTCCCTTCTGATTGATTGTTTCTAGACATTTTAAATGAAATCCCTTCTCACAAGCATCACAAACTACAACAGATTCCACCTCATTCATCATAGCATGGCACATTTGGCAAGATAAAGACTTATACATATACTCCCTTGAAGGAGGAGTCCAAGTTGGATGTTGATGAAGTTCAGGTTGCAATATTTTCTGAACAGTTTTAGCAATTTCATTGTGCTTATTCAAAACTGGAGAGCTTTGAACATATTTGACCCCTTGCATAGGTTGATGCACACTTGGCAAAGTTGTAGATGTACTTTGAGCAATTATTGGTCTAAATACTTGATTTCCATCAGACTTACCAGCATTATAGTTAACCTTGCTTTCGGGAGTTGTTTGTACGGAGGACATAGAATAAGAATGTAAAGACCAAGCTGGAGCATTAACCAATGGCTGATTTGCTGCAATATTATAATCCAAAGAGCATAGCAAGCCAAGATCAATAAACCATACAATAAGAGCATATTACTTGTTTCACACACCAACTCATGAAGATTTTGAGAAAACATGGGAAAACAACTTAAAGTAGGCATGGTCTGTAACTTATGAGAGTGCCTAGCCCAGCATGTCTTTCCTATCCAACATTCTCTTCCTTTCACTCTCACGCATGTAAATTAATAATGCATATACACACGCATGCAAGCATGCAACTAAAAGTGAGACCAAAGACGAGTATAAGGATAGATCTCCATAATGTTTTTAGATATTGCAATCAAGTTCATTTTACTTTGATATGGAACTCTCGTATACATTATACATTAAACAACAGAAGAGAAGCATCAAAGATAAAAAGTTATAACATCTAGAAATACTGCTACATCAAAAAAGTGGAAGCTACATGCTTGAACTAAGAATTCTACATTCCCCACGAGTTTCACTGGACTACAACTTCCTATATTGGAAATAAATCAAACAAACCAGGTACAGCAATCCACATGTTGTAGTTGAATGTACCATAACAACTGAGAATGAAAACAGAGCACAGTTCTTGAATCTAAAGGACAAAATAGTAAGGTAATAAAGGAAATAGAAAATGTACCGTGCACTTGTGGTGCATAATTAGTGCCATTTGATCCTCCCCCCACTTTGAAATGTGTTTTATCAACTCCAGGACCTGTTACTGGATGACTGTTAGTGATTCCTGTGGAAGCTCTCACATCAGTATTGACAAGCTGAGCTGTTACAGTTGAAGAATTTGCCACTGAAACATGCCCTGGAGCAGAATTTGGCAGGCTTCCAGAAGTTAATGGTGGAATACTTGGCTTATCTGATTGATACATGCGAGTAGAGTGCGGTGATCCACGAATTTCAGTATTTGCACCAAAACTTGGTTGTGATATATGAGATTTATATGTAGGAGTGACATTATTTTTCTTGGATTCTTCAAACTGCACAATCATAAAAAAATTGCATCTTTAAGCAATGATGTGTTTCTAAATGTTCAAAAAAATCGAACAGTGAATTAACTATTGCAAGTTACTTTCAACCACTTCCAAAAAAAGATAAAGCATAACCTTTGGACTTAGTCTAGCAAACATATAACATCACAGGCCTATCTTTTGGCCAATACTCTTTTACCCTGTCACAATATTTGACACTAAAATAAAGCTCCAAAATCCTAGCATTTTCTGAACCAACATGTAACAATTTGAAACTTTAATCTCTTGTATCTTAAATTCCATTATCATAACATTAATATGACTCTATATCCAGGCCAGGGTTGCTCCATTAAAGGGTTCACGTACCAATTCAGATTTATTAGTTATGTCATGCCTAAAAAGGAGCCTCAAATGCAAGTTAAGCTCTTAAACGTTCACTTGCCACAAAAAAATAAAAAATTTGCAGCAATTTCTTAATGCAATCATTCAAATGGCATCACAAAATTCATTAAAACTAGAATTCTTACATTATTACATAAGAATCTGTTATATTCACTTATAAGCTGTGAACGCAGCTCCCTATTTTGTTCAGCTCTAAATAGCCAACAAGAGAGAGCCAAAGAGCATTGAAGCAATACGATCAAGCAACACACTGTATTGCACTAACTAATTTATGAAAACGAAACTTAAACCAACCACAGAATAAAACCAGCTAAGATATAACAGACTTCCTTTAAATTCATAATCTCAGAAAAAAGCCCACACCAAAACATAATTACCTTGATCTTTGCAGCTGAGAACCTATCTTTAATCGACAGTCTTGGTCCCTGGAATGCTAACCGCTGATCTGCGATCCAGTTGAGTCCTAAACCCTCAACAAGTGCCCCAATAGCATCCTTCACAACCAAATCCTTGGGCGAAAGATCCTGACAAATCTCTACCAATTTTGCCCTAGCTTCCATCATCAAATTCAACTCGGTCTCCGTAGGGTTTCTTCCTCCTCTCATCCCTGCCATAGTCGAAAGCACCAACAAAATCTCCGCCACTCTTCGCATCTCGCCATTCCCAGTGTTCACCTTCTTGGCCGACCTAGCACCCAATTCTTCTGTCCCACCATTCTCCAGCGGCCTCTTGTCGCCAACAAAAGTAGCAACCTCGCATTCGGAGTCTTGATTCAAAACCATCGGAGACTCAGAATTAGCAGCAGAATCCATAGCCTAAAGAACAAATCCCACGTAAAACCGAGGGGTAACTGCAAGAAAGAGAGTAACAGAGACATTAGAGGAGAGAACCAGAGACATAGACGAGCAGCGAATGAACCTAAACAGAAGAAAAGAGAAGTTTGAGGGAAATTTGAAAATTTGAGACGTTAATTTATAAAATTAAACCTTTGTGGCGGGTAAATTGGAGATAAACTTTTGTTATATGTAATTGTAAGAAGGGTTCGATTTTGAGCAGAGAGAGAAAGAGAGAGCGAGATTTGTGTTGTGAATTTTGTTTAGTTTTGTGGAGAGATAAAGGCGTTCTTTTAATTAGCTATGCTAGGTTTTCTCGTATGAACCGCCCGGTTTCTTTATTAACTCTGGTTCGTAAAAATTGGGGATTTAGGGCTAGTCTCTAGGGATTTGATTCCACTATAACGAACTTGTAATGAAACAATCAGATTTTCCCCTTTTTATTTATATTTTTTATCAACAAATTTATTGAGTTAACTCACCAGAACCCATTAAATTTTATTTTTCAACTACTATTTGGGAGTGCAATTTTACTAAATTCAAGTGCAATTCACAATCGTAGCATTTGGACTCGCACTCTATTAAACTTGTTCACAGTCAGGCTATCCACCCGGCTCATTCCGAGCCCGCTTCAATGGATCAAGCTTGAGCACACATTTTTAAAAAAAAATCAGATCCGAACCCAAGTTTGTCAAAGCGCGAAGTGTGTAGACCAGGCTTAATTTTTATATAAATATCTCGGCACGAGCTCAACCCTAAAGTTTGTTTTTATTTATTATATATATATACACTAAATTATAATTATTTTAAACTTTTTTCTAATTATTTCTTTTTTAGATATCCTATCTATATTAGATATCATCTAACAGTGATCTTTACTTGGTTCTGACTTTTCTATTATACATGTACAAAATAAAAAACAAATAAAGTAATCATACAATGTGAAAGTATAGTATGTTATGATCATTACTTGAAATCGATATAGTCTACCAAACTACAAAACTATTAACTATTTCTGAAATATAAGTAATTTTATGGTGATAAAGGTATCATTACTTTGCATTTTTTAATCATTGGATAATGGTGTAAAAATTGATTAAATAGTTGAAAATTGCAAGGTAACGATAATTTTGTTCAAAATAAATTTACCATTTAAAACTTCTTAAAATACGGAGTATACGTTTGGGAACTCGAACAATTGATTCTAGACTTTTTGATATCAAATAATAATTTTTAGTATTTGACAGTGCTTTAAAAGACATTAGAAACTAGTCGGGTGATTAGAACCTCCGGAAACCTAGGCGGGATAATTCAGGATCTAGACCGGGATTACGCAGATTATTAATAAATTTGAATAACAAATTTAACTAACACATAAATATTTATATAATAAAATTAAAAATCCATATATCAACATTTTTATGGCTGTGACAACACTATTCCTAAACTTGGCAACATTTTTCTAGGATTTCACAATATTTTTCACCTTGACAGCATTGAAAATTCGATTGTATAAAATTGTGACGGTGTTTCAAAAAACCCCACCTTATTCGCCTGTTAAAACAGAGTTATTTGATCATGATTGTTTTTTACAATTTAAGAGGTTTTATACGATGATTCTAGATTACCAACTAAATTAGAGGTCTTACCCATCAAAACTATCCATGTGATATTCCATGTCATCCCCCTCATTGATTCCTCCTGTTTCCAATTTTATAATTTCTTCTTTTTCTGTATTTTATAATTCAACCAATTTCCTTTTCTTTCTTGTCTTTACAAATGTGTTGACTTTCCAATTCTGAGAAATAACATACATTGATTCAAAAGTTCAAACCTCCATCTATCTCCACTATTTTCTGCAGATTTTGTAATTAAATAGTTTATTGGCATGATGAACTTTTTTTATTTGGTATTAATTTTTAAATTTCAATGTTTTCTTTTTTTTCTTCATAACAAATATCTATTTGTATTATTGTTCTCTGATGCATTTAATTACGTTGATAATACAATAAAAGGTGATTGATTATGAATGTTGACAATTTCAATTTCTCCACAAAATGGTGAAAATGGTTTTAGTTTCAAATTAGCAATCATTTTAATAGTAGATCATAATGAATAACCTACATGTTGGAAATAATCCATCACTTGCAGCAGTTTCAATTTTATTTTTTTCATCCATTTCAGACAAAGGAATTCAGCCTTCTTTTTCCCATAAATACCCATGCATTAGCATGGTTTTGAATCAACAAACAATTAACAAAAATTATTTTGAGAGAGATATATTCGATATAGAATATTTGTGTGAGTTTGGCTATAATTAGGTTAAGGGTTTTGAATGTTTTTTCTCTATTTCTTTTGTATTGATATTTCTCGATTATTTAGTGGATTATTTTGTTATCGTTACATTCGCCCAAATAAATATTGTGCTCCGCTGCCGGTGTTTTTCCTTAACAAATTGGTACTAGAACCAATTAATATTTATTTTGGAATTTTATTATGGCAACAACAAAATTTAATAACGAGAAATTTGATCACTCTGTTAACTTTGCCTAATGACAAGTCAAGATGAAGCAATTTTAATGCAGAATGAGTTATACAAGGCGATGATGGAGGAATTGCATGAAACGATGGCAAAAGATAAAAAGCAAGATTTGGAGGAAAAAGCACTAGCTGTCATTCAGTTATGCTTGTCAAATGAGGTCTTTTGCGAAGTCATCCATGAGAAGACTGCCAAAGGTTTATGGGAGAAACTCGAGTCTCTCTATTTGTCCAAAAACCTCACCAGCAAGCTTGTGGTGAAG
>CATIWQ010517494.1:0-19295 GCA_949673415.1 Euphorbia schlechtendalii
TTCACTCTTTTTCATAGAATTCTACTTTAGATCATTTTACTCCCAAGATTTACCTAGTATCTACATTTGCATAAAAAACAACTACATACCCCGTGAAATCTTTTATATGAAGTATAAAAATGACTAAAACTATAGTGTTTATTGTATAAAATTATAATGATAATAAGTGTAATTATACACTAATCATGCATGCGCAAGGTAATAAACATCGCCATGGGGGGCTAGTTGTGTGATCGGTGTCGCCACTCCGATGCCTAAGTCAACAAAGGATTTAAGAAAGGTGGCGAGTTTGTATACTAATTTGAGTATTTAGAATAACTTACCTTTTAGTGGGGATCCAATGGGTACTTTTATAAGCTCTAAATATCTCCTAAGTTGATTAGAAGAGTGAGTCATATCCAAGTAGAGTTCTTGTTCAAGTAAATTCTCACCCCTTTGATGGGATAGAATTTGCCGTTTGTGAGAGCTCTAGCTGATGAAAATTGTCTTTAGTTGGATTCCATCTCTGAACGCATGAGATCCTTCCAAGCTGCAAAGCCAGCTCAGCTTGAAGTTTGTCTGGACCCATCTCTCGGGTATTTAGAGGGAGCACTTGTTCTTCTCAATCTTTGGGGCGGATGAGATCCACCTGGATGGTTATCGATTGGTAGGCAGGCGCCTAGTAATATTTGACTATGTTTTGAGCGCATGTATTTTAGCGATGTTAATTCTCAGACAGCTTATAAACAACTGTAGAGGGGGGGGGGGTGAATGCGTTTCTTGGTTACTTTTTAAATTTATAAAAATATTTAAACCAAGTAAAGTTTTTAGATGCGTGCTAAGTGAAGTTGTGCTAAGCGGGTCTAAAAACTTATAAATTGCTCAGCTTCACTAGACAGTTTATCTTCAATCGCTTGCTGAGTATTCTACTCAGCTCGGATTGGTTTTTCAAGCAAAACGATAAACATAAAAAGAATGATGAATGAATTTCAACGTGATAAAAGCTAAAGTGAAAGTTTAGAACTTCAACACCTGGTTTTATCCTAGTTCGGCCCTGAGCCTACCTCCAATCCCTGGATTCCTTCTCCAAGCTTAAATCCACTAGTGTTCGTTCCTTACTTAGGCGGAGCAGCCTTTACAACGAGTAGACACGCTAACTACCACTCAACTTAGTTTGGGTACCCTTCCCAAACTGACACTCGGATTTGAAAATAAAGTTTGCAAATTGGATTCAACTTATAAACCGTTGAATCTTTACAATTTTAAATCTAAGATTGATTCTCTCTATTACAAACAGATTGACAATGGTTGTTTGCTGATTGCTTGAATTTGGTATTTCTTGAAGCTGGGAGTATTCGCACAGAGTTTCAGCTCTTAAAGAAATTCGAGGTGATTCATCAAATTTCAAAGTCTGCTTCAGTCTTCTATTTATACTTGAAGCTTTTCAAAGTAGCCATTGCAAACTCTTCATCCTTGCAGTTCTTCAATTTCTCTTCTCTTCATATCTTTTGAATCTTCCATCTAGAGACACATTCCAAGATGTTTAGAGATAGAAATTTGAATATTGAGGCGTGATAAAATTCCGTTGACAAAATCTCGTTTATCTTCAAGCAAATCCTTTTGATAGAGAGGCGCGTGAAATGCAACATGGAATCTTGAGATTGGTTGACATTGTTGAAGCTTGCAGAGGTGCGCGGAGACAATGAGAAATGGTGCATGATAGAGAATTTCTTTTGCCTTGGACTTTAGTGAGGAATATCTGACATTCTGTACTGACACCTTTTGTCTTGTGAGGACCACTAGAAATCTTCTTTAATTTCTGCGCTTTTTAACTTGAAATGCATTAAAAGAATATTCCGTTTCTCACAGAAAATGTTAGCAGCACAAGTGTTATTTAATTCTATAAGTGTCAAACAATGTAGCTTTTAATTATAAAAGCCAACTCAGCACAGCTGAGTTGATATCCTTTTAAACTATGTAGTACTCAGCACAGACTTAGCTTTTCCTACTCTAAGTCGCAACTTAATTAATTACTCAACAAACAGAGTTGTTTTTCCTTAAACACACTTAAGTTAGCTTCATTAATTAAGATATACTTAATACTCAATTAATTTCACCATCCTAGACAGTTTGCTATTTCCAAAAAGTTTAAGTATTGTGAAGTACTATTAACTTGGGTTTCACAAGCGCCAACAGGAATAAACTTTTCAAATTTCAAATGCAAGGATGTCAATCAGCCACATGTGAGGTAGGGGAGAGAAGACTTCAATTTTCACTTTAACCATATTTAAGGAATTTAATTTCTCATTCCACCATTTTACTTCCTCTGAGATTTCTAAGACCTTCTCTACTGCAATCTTGCTTTCTTCTCTCACCCTTGTTAGCGATTTTCTCTTTTCCTCGTTTTATCAGCAATCACAATCTTCCTCTTACAAGTAAGTGATCGCAAGATTTTGGCTATACTCGTTTCGAAAGGCTTATCCCTGGCAACGGCGCCAAAAAATTGATCGCAAGGTTTTGACTCTACTTATTTTGAGGGCTTATATTTTGTAATGAAGCAAAAAACCTTGTTCCCCACTTTTCTACCGATAAGTTAAGAAGTTCAAATACGAACAGGTGTTGTCAATACCGCTTATCAAATAGAAAAATGGTGACCACGGTAAGTATACCGTTTCGATGTAGTTTTAAAAGATATCGATCCCACAGGGAAGGAATTCAGTTCTAAAGACCAACTAGAGTTACGGGGTAAACGAAAATAGTGAATTTTTATTGGAGGGATTTGGATGATAGACGAATGAATGGATAGATGTATAAATAGACTAGTAAAAATATAAAATATAAAGATATTCCCTAAGAACAAGTTTTGGTAGAGAAAAACATGCAAAATCCTCAAGAGTAATTCATACAATAGATAACTTCAACAAATAAGATTCTAGACGCCCTAATATTCAATAATTCACCACAGAGCAACACATGAAATGACTTTTCTAAGTCTAGGGTAAACGAATTATGACACTTATAAGAACCTGGATAACTATAATACTATGCTTAGTACGGGTCGCTTTCACATAGCCATATTTAGCAAGTTACCACTCCAAAAATGATGGCTCACTAAACAGCGTTATAATAACAGATCCAGTGACTATACACAATCTTATTAATCCCGAAATCACTCTTAAAGTTAACTCGAAAGCATATAACTTGATTAATATAAATGATGCAAAACGAATTAATCGTTATGACACATAGACATATCATAAACTTCGAAATAGAAAGTATAAGCAGAAAACAAAGTAAAGTTGTAAGGTATGAAAGTGAAAGCTAAAGTTGATCAAACCGTATCCACTCTTTAATGGGAGTCGTCAATTCCCGCAATTCCTGCGTCTACTTTGAATTCGGTCTCGACTAGTACAGAACCTCCGCAGGATGCTATTCTTTGTGAATTTCGAATAAAAGAATGTTGAAGAATGAAAACTTTTATTGATAAGTGCTTTGCAATTACACTCATACAACAAATGCTCGTATTTGTGTAAAAATATAGTGATCTAAATAGGAATAGAATCAATTATACATTTTTCTCGCCAAGACTTTGAACTAGCGAAATCTATACAATTTTTACTTTCTATCTATACATACATGTCTAACATGTATCACACTATCAATCCAAATTCTCTGCCTGTGAAAATGGTTGAAGTTGAACCCTATTTATAGAGTACGAAGGGTTACGTCTATCCAAACGAAGAGTCATGTCCATTGGCGAAGAATTGCCTCACTTAATTTTGATTAGATGCAATGATTCATTCTCATCCACAATGGAAAGGCACATTTTCATGATTGGTTGACTTCTAAAAGGTGTCTTTTCATCTGGTATTTGATGGCGATTGATGGTTGTTATCTGGTAGTTGGTAGTTGATAAGAGATAATAAATAACCATCACCAGTCACGACCGCAAATCACATGTCACGATCGTGACTAATGATTGATAATTTTTCTACTTTAAAGAATAATAAGTCACGACCGCGAATGTGTGTTACGATCGTGAATTGAGTTTTTCTTCAAAATTCTTTTTGTAACTTTACCGATCTTCGACAGCTTCGATCCTAAGCCAAATCCTTGTGTTCTACACATCTTTTTGCACCATTTTCACTCTTTTTACATAGAATTCCATCTTTGATCATTTTACTCCCAAGATTCACCTACTTTCTGCATTTGCATAAAAAACAACTAAATACCACGTGAAATCTTTTTTTATGAAGTATAAAATGAAACAAAACCATATTGTTTTATGATTGAAAATCTCATGATAATAAGTGTAATTATACACTTATCAGTAAGTCTTCTTAATTTATCTTCTATTTTTCAAAAGGATTGTTTTTTCTACAAAATCATGAATTGAGCTTTGAATACTGTGCATGCTTTTGAAATACTTCATTCTCGTTCTTCTTTTGGTTAAACTTCTAGGTATGATTGATTTTTAATTGCTCTTTTTTCTTAGATAGTTGATAATATGTTGCTATTTTTTTGAATAGGGCATTTTTTAGGAGTGCCTAGAGATGCGTTGTTTTGGCTTTTGTACGCTGCTATGAGCGTATCTTTCTAGATTTTTGTTCATGCTTATAATTTTTTCACTTTTGCTATTATATCCAAATAAACAATGTAGGTAATTTGAATGTTGTTTCTGCCACCTCGAACTGACTGTAGATGCTTTAGGATCTTTTCTAACCGCCTAGGATTTTAATAAGTAACAATGTCCGACTCGGTATCTACCACTAGTAGTCAATTGATTGGGGAGTATGCTAAGATGAATTCATGGTACTTCAAACCATTGAACATAGATCATACTAACTGTGTATCTCCCCTTAGGGCACCCCATTCGCCTGAAGCTATGTCTAACTTGAATTCTAATAATGACCGTGCCAACCGTAGTCAAGCCACCTCGAGTTCTCAATCCTCACTTGCCATGGCTTGGGCTAAGCTTGACGAAGAGATAGGAAAGACTCCTATAGTGCTACCTTGACCTACGGTTGGATCTTCGCCTTGGATGACTAGGGTGAAAAGGACCTTCACTATCCCTATGAGAAGGTACGTAGCCACCCATCCTACTACACTGGTAAAGGGGAAGGGCAAAGCTAGAGAGATTGTGAATAAGACACCAAGTGTGGATCTTATTGAGTCGATCCAAGATAGGACATATTTAGAGTTGGAGAGATGGATGTGTTTCCCTAGCTAAAGGAGTGCGAGATTCTTCTTCCTTCAAAATCTCAGCGAATTATGCTTCCACCCCAGGGGTATTTTGGAATTTATATAGACCAAATTTGGTCCGGTTTTGTTTATCCACTTTTGAGGGGGTAAGTGATGTGTTGAGGGAGTTTCACCTTTATCCGGCTCAGCTTCATCCCAATGCCTGGATTGATTTGGTCGAACACTATCTTATCTGCACAAGATTGGAGATGCGATTTAACGCGGAGTTTTTCAGGCGGGTGGCGTCATTAAGGAATACCAAGAATGAGGACCTCTATCATTTTGCATATCAAGGCAGATTTTATCGGTTTACCAACAAGGTGGACTCGGTGAAGTACTTTAAACAATACTTCATTTTTATTAAACAGGAGGACCGCCACCCTTGGTTCCCTTCTGATTGGAACTTAGTGTCGGACATTCGTATAAATTTGTCAACTTGGACCATAGGGTAGAAGTTTATAGAGCTCTTAGTAAAGGTGTTTGGCCGTGTCAGAACATTAGCTAGGCCATGACCATGAATATTAGGATTATCGAGCCTGGCCAACCGGACCACATTTATCATCCCGGATCAAGGGTTTTTCTAGGTACACTTATATTCCTTTTCATTTTGTTTTTCAGAATGCTTAAGTTTCCGAATCTTAGTGAGCTTGTTCAAACCACAGCCAAGCGGTCGAAGAACCACAAGCGCTCCAACGAGCTAGAAGAGGCTAAACTAATCAAAGTTTCGGTTAATGCAATTCCTGGCAGCCTCGGGGTGGATCCCCAAAAGAAGAAAAGGAAGCGTAAATTGAAAGATATTGGGGCAGATCAGGAGATTCATGTAGAACTGCCTCCTTCTACGACTGAAGAAATTCCCCTCCAACCGGTAAGAATAATGTTAACTTGTATTTTTAGCTTGTTATTTATTTGTGTTTCTAACTTCAATTTCTTGTTAGGAAATTAATGTGGACGCTCCCGCTAACTCGTCAAGGCAAATAAGTTCCGACTCAATTAGGGCGGATTTGTTAACTCTTTCTAGCAAGGATCTCTCTATCTACTCCACCCAAATTCATGCATTTTGAGGACCATCTTGGCCCTTCCTTTCGAGAGTGATGAGCTAGAGACTCAAACTTTGATGCAGACGTCTAAGGCGATATTTTTGTTGACTACTAATTTTTCCTTTCGTTTGTTCTTTTAACCAAAGTTGTGGTTTTTTTAATTGGCATCTCAGCTAGCTGTCTTAGTGATGAAGAGCTAGGATGTGGGCCTGATGGAGCACATCTATGAGCTTACTAATCTGGAGTTGGAAAGGGCCTCTAAGAGGATTGTTGAGCTGGAGGCAGATAAGGTCAAGGTAGAGGAGGACAAGGTCGAGCTGACGCAGGAACTTAAAGAAGTTAACAAGAGGGCTGAGGAACTTGTTCAATCTCGCAACAAGCTTCAAGAGACCATCGCATAGTACGAGGGGGATATTTCTAAGGCGATAAACCAATATAGCCAAGGGTTTCTGAACCTTGCTTTGGACGGTCGTGGGTACAAGCGGAGAATTTTTTAGGCCTACAAAGAGCATTGCCCCGAGCTTCCTGATGACCTTATGGAAGGGATCAAGTATCCCAATGAGCCTAATAAGGAAGAGACCACCCAGGATGAGTCGGTCTTTGAAGACCAAGATGCTGAGGAAGATGACCTTACTTCGACCGCCACCAAAGATTTTGAGGGGGGCGGTAACTAGCTTTTAATTTTACTTTTCTTTTGATGTGTAGGAATATTTTAGCCATTGTTTGCTTTTGATCAATTTGTATTGAAATGCTTAATTTATCAATTCGCTTTTATATTGTGTTAATGTTCATTTTGTTTAGCTTTTGCCTTGATTACCTTGTCGAATGTGATTATAAAACTGCTTAGACGGTTATTTCATCCTTTAAATTTTAGGCATCAATTGTTCAAGCTGCCTAGATCAGTGTGTGATTTGTTGTGTCACCATTTTTTCAAGTTTTAGGTATTAAGCGTTTGAGCCGCCTATATTTGTATATGGCTCATTACATAAATTTTAGGTCTTAAGCATTTGAGCCACCTAGATTTGTATATGACCCATTATTTTGCAATTTCTTAAATTTTAGGTCTTAAGCATTTAAGCTGCCTAGATTTGTATATGGCCTATTATTTCACCATTTTCTTAAGTTTTAGGTCTTAAGCATTTGAGCCTCCTATATTTGTATAGCGCACAAGTATTCTTTGGTAGGAATTTCGTGTGAGCAATCTTAAAGTGTAATCAATACTTATACATGCACTATTTGAATGAACTTTATTTATCATATATTGATAGGAACATTACATTTGGGAATTTTATGCATCCGGTTCTAAACTCTCTTAGGGGGCTCTACCTTGTTAAAAACTTCTTAAGGTAAAACCTTATGGGAAAAATCCCTTAAGAAAAAAAGAGTATAACTCCCTAAATCCCTTATGAGTGTGTTGTGTTGAAGTAGGGCCTTAGGTTGGAAATGTTCCAAGTCCTAGGCAGTTCTTTACCGACTATGGTGCTAAGACGGTATGTGGCTAGGCCCAAGACTTTAGCTACTTTGTAGGGGCCTTCCTAGTTGACTTCCATTTTTCCTTTGCCTTTACGAGATTGTGAGGCAGTTGAGTCTTTTAACTCCAAATCTCCCTCTTTCACCCGGATCTCCTTTAATATCCTGTCATGGTATCTGGCGATTTTGGCTTTGTATGCTGCTATGACAATGCAGGCTCTTTCCCTTTTTTCCTCTAGATCATCCAGATGGTACTTTAAGTTGATGTCATTTTCTTTTTTCGTGTAATATGCCACGCGCTCAGATGGGTCGCTGATTTTGATTGTTATTACTGCCTCGACTCCATATACCATCGAAAACGGTGTTTTATTGGTCACCTTGCATGGTGTTATGCGATAGGCCTTATAAGACGTTGATAAGCTCTTCGAGCCAAGTGCCCTTTCTTTCTAGCACTATTTTCTTCACGCCCTGGCCTATGGTCTGATTGGTTCTTTCTATTTGATCATTGGTTTATGGATGCGCAACAGATGAGAAATGGTTTTCGATTTCATTTTCCCTGCAGAACTCCAAAATTTTGGAGGATTAGAACTAGGTGCCATTATCTTAGTTGATTCGTCTCGGTATGCTAAACCATGTGATGATGTTTTTCCAAACAACGTTTATCATTAAATCTGGCATGATAGTTCTGAGTGCTGCTGCCTCGACCCACTTAGTGAAGTGGTCGACTACTACCACCATCCATTTCCTTTGTCCCCTCGCTTCTAGCATTGGTCCAACAATATCGATTCCCCAGGTGGTGAATGGCCAGGCAGTTTGTAATGATCTTTGTGCTGCATGGGGGATATGGGATTTCTTTGCACGGACTTGGCATTAATAGCAAGCCTTTACGTAGTTTTCCGCGTTTTCGTTCATGGTTTCATAGTAAAAACCTGCTAAGGTGGCCTTCTAACGTGTGTAGAGGTGGCTTGGTGGGAGCCACATCTACCCTCATGTAATTAGACTATCATCTTTTGACCTTGATTTGTTGTGATACATTTGTGTCAGGCGCCTGAGTAGGATTTTCGATACATGTTGCCATTCATTAGTGCGAATCGCATGACCTTCTTGGTGACTTTGGCAGCTTCCAACTTCTCTTCGGGGTAACTCACCGCTCGGCAAGTAGTTGTAAATGGATTACATTCATCCCAAGTTTTGTCTTTCGATCAATAATCTCTCATTGCTGTCTTCGCTGTTGGGGCGGTTCATTACTTCATAGAGACAATTAAGTTTCTGCCATTCCTCCACGCTAGAAGTCATTTTGGCAAGTTTATCTGCTTTCTCATTTTCCTCGCGAGATATGTTTATAACTTGCCAGGCCATTCCCTTGGATTCGATCCTTGCTATTAAAGAGCGGACCCTAGCTAAGTACTTTGCCATTTCTGTCTCCTTTGTTTGATAATTTTGGTTAATTTGATTGGTGATGAGATGGGACTCGTTTTTTATTAGGAGTTTGTCGGGGGCGATTTCGAGCATCAATTCCAGCCCTTTGATGAATGCCTCGTACTCCGCCACATTTTTTGTTGCAGAGAAGGCTAATTTGGCCACGTAGGAAAACCTTAGGGCGTGTTTAGTTTCAGAAAACTGTTTTCATTTTCTATTTTCAGTTTTCTTTTCATTTTCCAATTTTTCCAGTTTTTTCATTTTCCAAATAGAAAATTTAAAAACAGAAAACACGCTTGTTTATTTAGTTTTCTAATTTTTGTTTTTTATTTTTTTTAAAATATCATTGATATATTTGAATTTTATAGTTAAAAATATTACAAATGACATGAAAATTTTTAATTAGAAACAACAAATATAAATTATAAACTAATGCTAAAAATCTTTTAGTTCAATCATAAATTTGAGTTAATTGATGTATAACTTGATATACACTTAAATTTGACAATTTCAGAGTATGAAATTAAAATTTAAAAATTTATTTTATTTTCATTTTTATTAGAAATAAGGTGGCATTTTTATCAATTTTGTTGTTTGTGGTGTTTGAACCCAAAATCTCACACTTCTTAAATTTTTCAATGGTGATAGCCACTCTACCAAAGAATAGTGATTTCATTTTTAGTTATCTTTTATTTAAATTTTATAAAATAGAAAGCATGTTATGTATAATTTTTATTTTTTAATTTTATTAAATAATAAATTTAAATTTTATTAGTTAAAAATAATAAGCGATTAATTAAAAATATATAAATTAGATTTATTAAGTAAAAAATATGCAATAAAAAGTTATGAAGTAAATAGCAAACATAACAAAATTAATAAAATAAAATTATAAAAGTATTTAAGGGATGTCAATAAAATTTGGCAACCTAGCCTATTTCCTTCTTTTAACCCCTCTTTCAATTAAAAAAAACTAAAAATATATCAATAAAAATACATTTGTTAGTTATTAACAAGTAATTATACAACTATGTATATTAGTATAAAATAAATTAAATTAAAAGTTTTGTACTGGTTAAATAATATTGTGTTTATTCAGTTTGGAAAATTATAGAAAACATCAAAAAGGTGTTTTCTGTTGCAACACATAAAATGGAAAAATCAGAAAACTATTTTCCAGTTTTCTAAACTGAAAAATATTAAAACTAAACAGCAGTTTCTATTTTTCAGTTTTCCTAGAAAAATTTTCTAGAAAACTGCTATATTTTTCCACAACTAAACAGGCCCTTAATTTTCCCAGGCCTTTAATGTATATTCCTACTCCTGTACCTTCACTAGATGATGACCAGTCCACCAGTACCTCCCATTCTTCTGTTTCCACTTATTTTACAAGCTCTAGTCTTGTGAACTCTACTACAAAATTTGCCAAAATTTGTACTTTGAGTGCGTTCTTATTCTCAAAGAGCATGTCGAACTCACTCAGGCGGATTACCCATTCGATTAGTAAGCCTGATGTTTCGAGTCTTTGCAATACCTTCTTTAGTGGGAAGCTTGTTCTTACGACGATGGTATGCGCCTCAATCTAAATGAGGCGGATATAAGTTCCAGTGCGAGCTTCTCTATCTTTGGGTAACGCAATTTGATGTTTCTTAGTAATTTGCCCGTGTAGTATATGGGGAATTAGTCTTGGTTCTCTTCCCTGATCAATATTCTTCCCACCACCTCATCGGTTGTGACCAAGTACATGTACAACGTTTCGTTAGCCTTAAGGCGGTTCATTAGTGGTGGATTTCCTAGGAGGTTCTTCCACTCTCAAATGCTGCTTAGCATGGTTCATCCCAACAAAAATTCTTATCTTTCTTCATGGCCTGATAGAAAGTCAAACATCTTTTGGTAGCAAAAGAGATGAATCTTTCAAATGCATTTATTATGCCGTTGAGGCATTGTACCTCGTTTATATTTTTTCGGGGTGACATTTTGATGACTGCCTCAATTTTTTCTAGACTGGCCTTGGTTCCCCTTTGTGATATTAGAAACCCTAAAAATTTACCGCCTCTTACCCCAAAAACATACTTCTCTGGGTTAAGTTTCAACCGATATAATTGTAGGGTTTTAAATATGTTCTCCAAGTTTGCTGCATGGGAGGCTGAATCCTTACTCATTATTATCATATAATCCACGTACACCTCCTTTGTCTTTCTAATTTCCTTCTTGAACATTTCATTGACCAGTTGTTGATACGTAGCTCCTCCATTTTTGAGTCCGAATGGCATCACCTTGTAGCATTATGTTCATTTGTGCGTAATAAAGGATGTCTTTTCCTCGTCTGCCGAGTCCATTGGTATTTGATGTTATCCGCTTTTGGCATCTAGGAATGAGTATATCCTATAGTCGGCTATTGAATCAACTAGTTGGTCGATGCTAGGGAGTGGGTAGCAATCTTTTGGGGTAGCCTTATTTAGTTCGGTCAAGTTAACTCACATTCTGAAGGTGCCGTTTGGCTTCTTTACCAACACGACGTTAGCTAGCCATGGTGGGTAATGAACCTCTCTGATGTGATTTGCCTTGAACATTTTTTCCACTTCCTCCTCAATTGCTCGCATTTTTTCTTTTTCTACACGACTGGCTCAATTTTGAGATTTAGACTAAGTGAGTTCTATTTACTTCCAGTTTGACTCCTGGTAAGTCAAATGATATCCATGAAAAGATATCTTGCTGTTCTGTCAACACTTTGATTAGATATGCTTTGGAGCCTTTGTCCTGGATGTTCACAACTTTCAATGTTCGCCTTGGTCCTACTAATACATCATCCAACTCTTCAACGCTCGATTTTACCTGCCTGTTCCTCTTCTACTTCTTCCTTCACGTATGATTCTTTGGCTATGGATT
Organism: Euphorbia schlechtendalii; assembly: GCA_949673415.1. Taxonomy (NCBI): domain Eukaryota; kingdom Viridiplantae; phylum Streptophyta; class Magnoliopsida; order Malpighiales; family Euphorbiaceae; genus Euphorbia; species Euphorbia schlechtendalii. Next base: position 12,036 of record CATIWQ010517494.1, read on the forward strand.
CCAGGTATGTCTCTTGTGCCACTTGTGGGTGCCGATTATGATTTCCATTCCCCTTTCTGTGGGTATCAGGAATGTCAGATATAGTGGCGAGATAAGCATTGCGGTCTTGGTTTGGAAGGATCGATCAGTATGATGTTGTAACCGACTGAGATATCGGCTATGGTGAATTTTATTTACCCTTGGAACTTGTGCTTGAGGTCCCCCATCTCGACTACTAATACCTCTTCACCTAGGGATTGGATGGGTTGTTTGTTAAAGCCAATAAAAAGCGAGCTTCTCGCCTGGATGCGGGAGTGATGGACATGTAGCATCTCTAACGCTTCCTTTGTTATTATGTTTATTGAGTTCCTAATGTCTAGTAGAATCCACCTCACCGTGTAGTTTTCTATCACTCCTTCAACTATGATCAGGTTTGCGTGGGGCTTTTCCTTCAATGAGTTTTCTTTGAACGGCTTTTGAATTTCCACCTTGTGGTCCACATTGTTTTTCCTTGATTCCATTATTTTTGTTTTCTTCTTTGGCAGCTTGAACTCGGGTCCACCTGCAATTACCATCACTATTCCTTTTGTTGCCTTCCTCTTTTCTTTTTTCTTTTCTTCTTCTTCGTCACTTGTTTTTTCCTTACCCTTTTATTTGTCTTTAGTAATTCTGGCCACGAATTGATTTAATTTTCCAACCTCAATTAGGCTATGCATGTTCGCAAGGTTTCGACTATAATAATTCCTAGGATTTTATATTTAATAATGAAGCCAAAAACCTTGTCTCCCACTTTCCTACCGATAAGATATAAGTTCAAAATTTGAATAGGTGTTTCAATACTACTTATCTAAATAGAAAAATGGTGACCATTGCAAGTATACAGTTACGATGTAGTTTTAAAAGATATCAATCCCACAGAGAAGGACTAGCTCTAAAGATCAACAAGAAAAATGGAATAAAGAAAATAAAATATTTTTGTATTTTAGTTGGGAGGATTAGAATGAAGAATGGATAGATATATGTATGGAAGACTAGAGATTCTAAATATATAGTTTTTTTTTACAAAATAAGTATAGTAAAGAAAACATGCAAGTTTAACAAAGTTATTACGTTCACTAGACAAATTTAACATAATCGGTTATAGATACTCAGATGTTTAATGATTCACAGCAGAGAAACACATAAAATGACTTTTCTAAATCTAGCGCAAATGAATTAAGATGATTATATAAACCTGGATAACAATATTACTATGCTTAGTACGGGTCGCTCTCACGTAGCCACATTTAGCAAGTTACCATTCTAAAAATGTTGGCTCATTAAATAGCATTAAACTCACAGATTCCATGATTATACACAATCTCGTTAACCCCAAAACTACTCTTAAAGTTAACTCAAAGGCATATAACTTGATTAATATAAAAGACTCAACATGAAATATGCATTATGACATATAGACATATAATGAACTTCAAAATAGAAAGTATAAGTAAAAAGAAAAGCAAAGTTGTAAGGTATGCAAGTGAAAGCTAAAGTTGATCAAACTATATCCACTCTTTAATGGGAGTCGTCAATTCCCGCAATTCTTTCATTTTCTTTGGTCCGTACAAAACCTCTGCTAGGATGCTATTCTTTGTGAATATCGAACAAATGAATGTTGAAGAATGAAAACTTTTATTGATAAGTGATTTGCAAGTACACTTATACAACAATTGCTTGAATATGTAGAGAAATCTAGTGATGAAACAAGGATTCGAATCACTTAAACATTTTCTCGCCAACACTTATGAACGTAGCGAAAACTAAATAATTCTACTCTCTGTCTATGCACACACTACATCTCTCACTTTTTCTAATTCCAATGCCAGAAAATTTGTGAGGTTTGGAGCCCTATTTATAGAGTTTGAAGGGTTGCATCTATCTAAACGAAGAGTTGTGTACATTGGTGAAAGATTGCATCACTTCATTGTGATTAGTTGAGAAGCTTTAATCTTATGCATAATGGATAGGAATCTATTCATGATTGTTTGACTTCTGATAAGTGTCTTTTTGTTGGTAGTTGATGGCAGTTGATGGCGGTTAATCATTCTTATCTAGTGGTTGGTAGTTAAGAAGATTTGATAAAAAAAACTGTCCAAGTCGCTACTGTGATATAGAAGATGTGACCGTGAATCTTTGTTTGATAATTTTCTATTTCTGAAGTGTATCAAGTCGTGATCACGAATTGTTGTCACGATCGTGAATTGTGTTTTTCTTCAGAATTCTTCTTGTAACTTCACCGATCTTTGACAGCTTCGATCCTAAGCCAAATCTTTAAGTCCCAAGCATCTTTTCACACATTTTTCACTCTTTTTACATAAAATTCCACTTTAGATCATTTTACTCCCAAGATTTACCTAGTATATGCATTTGCACCAAAAAAAACTACATACCATGTGAAATCTTTTATATGAAGTATAAAAATGGCTTAAACTATATTGTTTAGTATGTAAAATTATATTGATAATAAGTGTAATTATACACTTATCAATGCACCACTTCCGCCAGGGCTACACAATCATCCGTGTAGTGACCCCTAGCTCTGTGATACTCATAATATTTTTTAGGTTCCTTGTCCCATCATTGTTCCTTCTAGCACCTTAGGAAATCTAATATTCTTCTTTTCATGCTATTTTTTGATGGGAATCAGATTTTAACTAGGTGGTTTATTTAGTTTTGGGTGGTCATCTACCTTGTTCGAAATAATAACTACTTCTTCAATTTCGGCCTTTTCCCCTTCTATCATCGTACTTTACCTGCCCTCTCTTGTGTTGTCTTTGTGGCGGTCGGTTCTTCTTACCTTGAGATACAAATCATTAACCGGATGAGGTCTTGTACCATCCCCAAAATTTGTTGCAAAGCTTTGGGTTGTCTTGTTCGGATGGTGTGTCTCAAGTCTCGATTCTTAGTTCCGGTCAGCATTGCTTCTTTGGCCGTACTAAAATCTAAATCCTTTATGTCTAGTCAGGCTATGTTGAATCTGTTATAATAATCTCCCAACGGCTATTCGAATCCTTGGACTATCTCATGTAGGTTTCTAGTGACCATCCCTGCCTATGCGCAGCCTTGAAAATGCTTGCAGAAAACATCATTTAGCTTAGCTCAACTTCCTTTTGAGTTTGGCATGAAAGAATGAAACCAACTAGCTGCTGGGCCACCCAGTGAGGTGGAAAAGTATCTGCATAAGTATGCCTCTTTGGTACCCGCTATTTCCATATGATTTTTGTACTCTACCACATGGAAATTCAGGTAATCCTTGCCCAAGTATTTTTCAAAGGTGGGTGGATTGATTCACTGTTGATGATGCTTCTTGGTATGGTACAACAAATATGGAGAAGATCTTTTTCATCTTATTTTCTAGGTTAGTATCCTCCTCTTCTTCTTTGCTCGAGGTTTTCGCCCTTCTTTTTCTAGCTCACCTCCCCATCATTACTGGCAGCTCTTTAGGTGTGCTAGACATATTTTGTATTGGAGATAACGCTTTGTTGAGGCTATCAGGTGGTACGCTCCCTTGTTATATACCATTTACCAAGCCTTAGCTTAGTAAAGCTTGAGTAGATTGATCCATGGTTGGGCCAAACCTCGGGGGTGGCAGGTGTGTTGTGAATAGGGGTGTCTCTTGTGTAGTTGTTAACACGGTAGAAAACATATGAATATTATAGGTGGAAGCGTGAGGGGTGATCGGTGGGTTATCATAGTTGTATAACTCTCAGGGTATCTATCCCTATGCTGCTTTTTCAAAATCTCCCAGTAGGTTACACGTAGGTGCTGCCTCCTTTCGGGTTAACTGCTACCCAGCCTTGTTTAAGTCTCCATAGATCATGCCAGATGTATAATATCCTTCTAAGATAAACCATCTTAATTATTCTATCTCTTCAGGTGTCACATTGTATTTCGGTTGCATCTCTAAGATTCTATTTGATCCGCATGGAGGTCTCACCGAGTTTGTGAGAGTCGAGGTCTGTCCTGATGTAGACGTGGTTGTGCTCAGGGGTGAATAGGTGTTGTTTTGGTGGTTTTCCCCTGCGAATTGTTGATTGCATCATCGTTCCTGGGTTGGGACATGATTCTTCCGCTCACATGAAGTTTCGAACGTCGAAAAGTTATTTACTTGAAATGCATTTCCTATCAAAATAGGAAAGAACAGTCCACGCTAACCGAACCAATGAAAGATCTATCAATGAGAGAGCTCCTTTCCAGTGAGACCTTCTAGAATGTTGAAGTTGTAAGTGCTGCTCGCGGTGGTCGGAGGTGCCTGCACAAGGTAACAAAAGTCGCTATGGGGGGCTAGCCATGTGATCAGGGTAGCCACTTCGATGCCTGAGTCAACAAAGGATTTAAGAAAGGTGGTGAGTTTGTATATTGATTTGAATATTTAGAATCACTTACCTTTTAGTGGTGACCCAAGGGGTCCTTTTATAGGCTCCAAACTCCTAAGTTAATTTGAAGAGTGAGTCATATCCAAGTAGAGTTTTTGTTCAAGTAAATGCTCACCCCTTTGATGGGATAGAATTTGCCATTTGTGAGAGTTCTAGCTGATGAAAATTGTCTTTGAAGATGTAATCCCAATTGAATTCTATATCTGAACGCATGAGATCCTTCTAGGTGGCAAGGCCGGCTCAGCTTGAAATCTGCATGGACTTATCTCTTGGGTATTTAGAGGGAGAACTTGTTCTTCCCAATCTTTGGGACGGATGAGATCTGCCTAGATGATTATCGATTGATAGGCATGCGCCTGATAATATTTTACTATGTTATCAACTGGTAATTAAACCTCGAATGAATTATTACAAACAAGAATTTTTTTAAAGTTGGTAGATAGTGACAGACTGTCTGATTTCATTTAATCTCGTACTCTAAGGTCAAATACTTCCCTATTAGGCTACAATACAATACCCGATTCAACTAATATCGTTTTTTGTTGATAATTGAAGAGGTAATCGGGATTGGAATTTACTTTAGACGACCTCATGAATTATTAGAAACAAATATGAATTTGCCGTTGTCTTCATTATTTTATATTTATAATAAATGGGAGAGTACACAACATGTAAGTAAGGGGAACATAAAAGGAAAAACTTTGCCCGGGTTTTCATGGGAAAATCTCAAATGTTGTCGTTACGCTGCTAAAATTTTATAATTAGCAATTATGGTTTTATTGCACCATTGTAATGCCAAAATTATTCTATATAACATAATTCCCAAAGTTTTTGTTGGTCCTAAACGACTTAATATAACAACAGAGATTGATGAATGCATTTCTTGGTTATTTTTAAGATTTATAAAATTCTTTTACAAAGTTCAGTTTTTAGATGCGTGTTGAGTGAAACTGCATTGTGCTGAGTCTAAAAACTATAAACTGCTCAGCTTCGCTGGCACATTTTATCTTCAATCACTGCTGAGTACTTTACTCAGCTCGGATTAGTTTTTCAAGCAAAACTTAGTAAATAGAGAGAATGATGAACGAGACAATCACAATAAAGACAATCGATTAAGGTTAGAATGACTGCACCCAAGATTTACCTTGGTTTGACCCCTAGCCTACCTGCAATCCATGGATTCCTTTCTGATCTTTAATCCACTAGTGTTTCTTTCCTTCCTTAGTTGGAGAAGCCTATATAGCGGGTAGATGAGATTATAGAAAGTACCTTCCTTTCTAGCTACCTCTCAACTACAGTTTAGGTACCCTTCTTAAACTATCACTTAGATTTCTTAAAAAGAAATTACAAACCAAGGATTTCAACTTATAAAAAATGTTGAATCCTTTTACAATGTTAAATCTTAAGTGCTATCTCTCTATTACAAGAAGATATGAACGATTTGCTTTTAGTCGATTGCTTGATTTGGAACTGTTGAAAGCTATGATTAATAGAATAGAGTTCCAGATCTTTAAGAAATTCGAGGTGATTCACCAAGTTTGAACGTCTGCTCCAGTCTTCAATTTATACTTTGAAGGTCTTGGAAGTAGCCATTGTAAACTTCTCATCTTGATAGTTCTTCAATTCCTCTCCTCTTCAAATCTTTCAAATTTGCCAGTTTGAAACAAATTCCAAGATGTTTAGAGATAGAGATTTCGAATGTTGAAGCGCAAGATTAATCCGTTAATCTTGATGCGTCAAAAACTCATTTCCTTCAAGCAATATGTTTTGATAGAGAGGTGCGCGAGATGCAACATGGATTTCTATGATTTGTTGACTTGTTGACGTTGCAGAGTTGCCCAGGGACACTGAGAAATGGTGCATGTCAGAGAATTCCTTTCATCTTGGACTTTAGTGAGGAATCTCCAATATTCCGTACTGACACCTTTTCCTTGCGAGGACTTCTTGAATACCTTTGTTAATTTCAACATCTTTTCTCCTGAAAAGCATTAAAGAGAATATTCTATCTCTCATATAAAACATTAACCGCATATGTGTCAATTAATTCTTTAAGTGTTGAATATACTCAACTTTCCCACATAAAAGGTAACTCAGCTTTGCTGAGTCTATAACTTTATAAACTATGTAATATTAGGCTAACTCAGCTTTTCTTACTCTAAGCTATAACTTAATTAATCTACTTAGTAAACTGAGTTGGTTTCTAGTTTGCCACTTTTCTACTGATAAGCTTATTAACTTTTTCGCAAAGATTTTGGCTACATATTAATGGTGCCAAAAACTTGTTCACGTAAAGTATAGGTGTTGTTAGTACCTCTTATCAAATAGAAAAATGATGATAACTGCAAGTATACAGTTGCGATGTAGTTTTAAAAGATATCGATCCTAAGCCAAATATTTAAGTTCCACGCATCTTTTTGCACCTTTTTCACTCTTTTTTCATAGAATTCCACTTTTGATCATTTTACTCTCAAGATTTACCTAGTATCTGCATTTGCATAAAAAACAATTATATACCACGTGAAATCTTTTATATGAAGTATAAAAATGACTTAAATTATAGTGTTTAGTGTGTAAAATTAATATGATAATAAGTGTAACTATACACTTATCATACCCCCACATTTAACTTTTGCCTTGTCCTCAAGATAAATTCAACAGAAGTGTATAAATTGGTAAACAAGTTCATACCTCATTTGGCGAAAGACTATTGCAGTGAGCACCACATTCCACGTTGCAAAAGATTTCAAGTAGAAGTTCGAAATTTCCCACAAATTAGTAATGTGCAATTTATATAGTTTAGTTGCATACCTTTGTTCTTAATGGAGAGTCAACCGAATCACATCTTCATATAAGCGTTACATGC
>CATIWQ010517505.1:0-20550 GCA_949673415.1 Euphorbia schlechtendalii
ATACACATATATATATATAGCTATGTATACATATATATGTACACACACGTATGTAGCTTCTTTTTATTGTACGTCTTCCTTTCATTGTAAAATTTTTAATTTTACCTTTTCCCCTTTAACCACCCATACTATTTTTCTAACATAAATCCACGAATTAAAATCAAAATTTTAGCATATAAGCAAATGAGGGAATTTATATTAATGATTTTGCTATTTTCTCTCTTTATAATGATGCATTTTCCATATCTATTTGGCTTAATACATGTTTAGCTATCTGAACTTATCCCAAAAAACCTGCTGCCCCCTGAACTTTCAAAATGACCCTGCAGCTCCCTCAACTTTAAAAAAATGACCCCGTAGCTCCCTCAACTTTCAAAAAATGCACCACTTTGCTCCTTATATGCCATGTGTCATCTTCTGGTTGGTTTGACTTTTCAAAGATGCAATTTTTCTGATTTTTTTCCCTCCAATCAGAAGTTGACACGTGGCACTGAGGGAGCAAAGTGGTGCACCTTTTTAAAGTTGAGGGAGCTACGGGGTAATTTTGAAAATTCAGGGGGACAGCAGGTTTTTTGGGATAAGTTCAGGTAGCTAAACATGTATTAAGCCTATCTATTTACTTCTTCTTAAGTAAAACAATCTTTCTATTTAAATGCATAAAAATTATATGGAAATTATTTTTAAATTTCCTTTCGTGTGTCATATATTAATGTACAAAATTTAAAAAAAAATTTTTTTTTTTGAGCTAACATCAGTTGACGGTTGGCATGCCACATCAGTGATGGCGGGAACATCTGCCAGCCATCCAATGGCTCCGCCGGTCAAAATGACCGGCCACGTCCGAATTTTAAATTTTTAAAATTCTTGTTAAAAGGTAAATTCATATTTTCGTTGAGGCGATATGAATTAAAAATGATAGATTTTTAGTAAGACTCTTAACTTTTCACAGAGAATAATTGCATATAATGAATAACATGAAAGTTGACTGACTAGTGGTGAATGCATAACGTTGTTGTAAACGGGCGAAATTGGCAAAACCGCAACGGTAACAAACTTATGAGAGAATTTGCAAATCACAATATCACCTGTATAAGCATTTATGACGAAAAACTTACATAATCAAAACCAATTAATTAAACAGCAACCACACAATCAGGAAGAGAATTAGCATTGGCTAAAGTTCCATTACTTGAATTCTTATTCAAAAAACCAATCTCTAAATTTTCACAGAATACCTTTATCAAAACATGTCTTGCCCACCAATTCCCAGCTTTATACGTTCCCCAAAGCATCATCCTCAACTCAAATCTCACCTTTCCCGACGAATTTCTCTCTGTCGCCATTTTCTCCATTTCCTTCTCCTTCAGCTCATTGGAATCCTCCATCCCCGACCTATTATTTGTCGCTGATAATGTCACCATCATCGTCGCGTTTTGCCTCTTTTTCATCGCAAAAGGTTTTAAAGGCGACGAAGCAACAAGGTACTCGTCGTCGTAAACTATATAAGCATCGATTTCATCGAAATTAATGTCCAGTTTTTCATTGGGGTTTCTGGCTGAAACATTTGCCACCCAATTCGCCGTCAAGGAAGAAGAGGAGACATTGAAATCAGAAACGATTAAATCATTTACATGGAAAATTGGAGTTTGGGGATGCAAAATTAACCATGTGATAATGATAAATAGGCAGGCGAGGAAGAAGAAGAGAATTAATCCGCCCATAACACCACGAAGTAAACCAGAGATCTTTTTTTGTTTTGGTAATTGTTGTGGAGCTCCGTAATTATAATTAGGGTTATAATGGTACGCTGGAAAACCCATCGCCGGAGGATAGCCGGTTGCCGGAGGATATCCTGTAGATGGATCGGGTTCCGGATAATGTTGGCCGCCGCCGCCGGCAGGGTGAGACGAGGGTAGACCTTCTTCTATATCGGCTAAGGGGTTTCGATCAGGTAGAGAAGATGCCATTGATGATGTTACTCAAATGATTAGTTTTCTTTGATTTTGAGTTAATTGAAATTGGGGTTTGGATCAATGTTAATGTGATTTTCTTGTTTGGGGTGCTAAGTTTAAGGAATGAGAAATTGTGCGCCTTTTAATTATATTTTAGTCGATGATACTTTTGTTTATGTTATTATCTGTGGCTGTAACAAGTTAATTAATCATACGATTTGCACGATGAAGAATTTCTATCGATTACAGTATCATTTTTACAATTATTTTATTAAATTGAAACGGCAACAAGTTTAGAAAACTACGTATAATAAGATGTATGTTATGGTAATTTTATTTTTAATAAAGAAAATTTTATTTTATTTCTCATTATCATCAAATCAATCATCACATCGTTGATTCAATGGTAATAAATAGTAAAATAATGAAAATTTTATTTTTGATAAAATCACCATAAAACAATGATCATATATACAGTTGGTAGTAATTTTATTTTCATTAGAAAAATTACTCTAATGATAACAAATAAAAAAAAACTTGACCACTCACCTCTCAGATCACATGCATAACTTCAATCTTAACTATTAGACTAAGTCCTTTAACACAATCATCGTATTTCTTTTATAAATTAATGAAAGTTGCAAATGTGAGTGAGAAATAATTATAATTGACTATAAAAATTTAAATTATTTCTATAATGTTTGCCTATATCTTGTACAATTTGCCATGTCAAATTTTAAGCAAGGCTCCAGCTTAAAGCCGAAGAGACAAGTTGTTCTACTACTAAAATTTAACGCCTAATTTTTTTTACCAAAACTTGTGTCAAAGGGGCACTGTTATCGTGAAACCATTCGTGCAATGAGTAAAATGACAATGAAATTGATTTTTACAATAATGTTCAGGGTCAAAATTACAGTAAAACAAGTCAGTTAAAGTACTCTCTTCAATTTTTACCTTTAACCAGGCCCATGCCCCTTAGCGGTAAGTCTGACACCAATCTTCAAGAACTCTATGGTGCTTTTACTGAGAGGTTACTGGATTTGAATTCTCTCTTTTGAAAATAAATTTGAACAAATCTAGTTTATTTATTTAAGTTCGAAAAGGTTAAGATTCAATACATATTTTTTATATCACTTTCGATCACTCTATTTCTCTCATGCTTTACTCTAAAGTTATATTAAAGAATTTAATCTTGCTTTTGCAATTCAAAGAACACAAGTTTCACTCTCCATTTTTAAACTTTGAAAAACTACAGATTACTGTACTCCAATGCACAATGTCCTACTAGGTTACTACCTTAAATAACCCATCTGATCAGCTCATACACTTACTACTAACCTTATTTATAGATATACATACATATATAATATATGATGCTCTTGTTAACTAATAGCACTGCTAAAAATACTTATAGAGATAAAAAAAGATCAATAAGTCCAGTCTTGAGGCAAACCCATATCAGGAGGAAGATGGTAGTAGCATTCCTCTTGCTTCTTTACTCCTTCAATACCCCTTTGTTGCCTCATTTCATGACACTTCTGTTTTCTACTTATACCGCCTACCATAAAAATTAAGGGCGCACAGGTAAGAATTTATCTAAACCGAGCTAAATTTAGTGAAAAATTTTAAATTGCACATCTTTTATCTAATTTACCAGACATACATTCTGCATCATACCATTGATGAATCTAAAATTGTGAAATAATTTTTGCAAAAAATTTCGAAGTTGGTTTGTGTTATAACGTGACAGTTGAGTCGTAAATTGAAATTCACACAACCATTTATATTTTTCATCGGCCAACAACTAGTTCGGATAAATAATACAAAATCATGAACATTGCAAATATAGAAATATCATTACTAAATCGTTATGTGTATGAACAATTAAGGCTTGTTCCTTTCAACTTATTTGAAGGTATAATGAAATGAACATTATTTATAATCTATTTCAGTGTAAGTTTATGTACACCATACATATATAAGTATTGAACTACAATGAACCGAATAGGATGATGAATAATTTTAAAAAACATATCCTCTTTAAATTATAAGTAAAATAAAAAAAGTCATTGGTGCATGCAATTTTCAAATAAGAAGCTCGGCGTGTACAAGTAAACCTAATCCAAAAACTTTGGAAGATAAGAAGTTTTTTTTTTCTATGAACCAAAAATGATTTGACGAGCGTGTATATAGACGTAGATGTAAAGAAATAACTTTAAAAGCCCTTTTTTTAAATCAAAACTAAAGTTTTTAATTAATTGGTGTTTAAATGTGCGTCACTGGTTATAAATCATTGCATTTAACTTACCAAGATATTTAATACCGCGTTTATAACATGATTGTCCCACAACTAAATTAAAATGGTTACTTTTGTATATAAACAAACAAAACCAATAAAAGGTAAGCCAGCTCACATTGTTTCCGTTTAATTTCACGACAAGCAATGGTAGAATTCATAACGCGAGGATGAAAAACGCCAGTGCCGCTAGATTCTTTCACCACACCGTCACCGGAAAACCCAAACCCGGCTGGCTTAAACGGGCAAACCCGATTCTGATTAGGATTAAATTTCTGCCTTTGCAAAACCCTATTCCTTGTTTCCAGGCACCTGCCAGCCTGCGCATATAACAACTCTGCAATTATCAGACTAGCGCAATCATTCATTATTACAGCCGCAAAAAAGTAATCGTTTCGATAGGACAAAAGTACTATATCAAATCAAACGAACCGGGTATGTAATTCCGGGTGATTGTTTTCGGAGTTCGTAAACCGGATCGTAAAAGACCAAAGATGATCCGTTTTCGCAACCGGGCACCCTTCTACCAAATTTAGGCGGAAAACGACACGCCGTATTATCAGGAACCGCCGGTTTAAGCCTCTGTAAAACAAATGAGAAACCGATTAAAACCTCAAAAAGGGCCTCAGTAGCCATGCAATTGCAAGATCAAACAAACTTGCCTGAAAGTAAATCGCTGGTTTTGGAGGTTGATTTTGAAGGGCGGGAAAATGCCCAGCGGCAACAAGATCATCCATAAGCGAAATTTGAAATTGGTTTCGCTTGGAGGGAACTTCGTTGAGGAAGATATCAGAAGGTAGCCAAAGCCCCCCATCATCCAAATTTGAGGGAAACTTCGCCATTGGAAGGAAATTGAGTTTGAATTTGGGGATTTCTAAATGAAGAAGAAGAAGAAGAGAGGTTTGAGCTCTCCTTTCAAAAATGACGTTACGAGTTCCCTCTTTTGAAATTGAAATGTAGGAGAAAACGATTTAAAAAAGATTAAAGGAAAATACTTTTGGGCTCATATTGTTCTTATATATAAATATAAGTTATATTTTAAGACAAACGAAACAGTATTAGTCCAATTTAGGAGTGGTAATAAAAATAATGGTGAGATAAACCGGATTGATTTTAAGTTTTTCATTCATTATTAATGAAACATTCTAATTTTGCATAATTCAGTGTATTTAGAGGTACAGACAAACCGAAATTTAATGATCAATAAGATGATTTCAAATAACTTAGTCAACAAGTTTTTTTCTACAATGCATGATGATGGAGAGGTTAACTTAATCACGGGTGGAAATAGAAGACGTTGAATATAATTAATATATTTCGGTTTTGGTGTAGTGGGACTGGGAATTCAATAAAATTAAGTGTGGTGAGATGAACACTGATCTTTGTAATTCAATGTGAGTTTTAGGCTTGTTGTGTCTACACTTTTATCTAGCTTTTCCAAAATAAAATACGTGGAAACGTAATTTTTTGAAAAATCAAGTGTAAATAGTTTGGAGATGTGAAATGGAATACCAAAAAGTTCCTTTCAAAATGAAAGTAATGTTTATTTTATTTAGATAAATGATGCTTGAGCCGTTCAGAAAAGATTAAGTTATTACAATATGTAAATGTATACATTCACATTTTTAATTTATAATGATTATAAGCATGACGGGATATTATCTCTATGTTTAACTACTTCTCTTCGATATATCATCTGATATGTATCTTGAAAATTATTAATTTAATAAAATATAATAGCATAAAATAATTTTTGGAACACATATCTTTTATGCGGGTGTGGGGTATACAAACATCTAACTTTCTCTACAAATTTTTGTGTATTTTTAAGTTAAAAAAACATTCAATCAAATATAAATAATCACTTTTTTTTCAATTTGTTTATTGGCATGAGGTAATTAATATTTTCTAGCTATTTTAAATTATTAAGCTATAATACATGTAATTTCTCTTTTTGCACCTTTACCTTTTAAACTAGCCTCGTTCTTTGATCTTTTGTATTTGAACTCAATTGGCTTTAGAATCCATTTTATTTATATGTTTGAATTGCTTGGAACAAATCAATTCAAGAATTTGAATTCATATTTGGAAATGAAATTCCAATTGGAATTCATTTACAAGTGAATTCTTTTACTTGGAAATAATGAATGAAAATTGGGAATTCAAAACAAATTTCTTGTTTTGTGCTTAGAATAAAATATTTTAATAATTCATTTGTAAATTATTTTCTAAAATGCCCTTATCATTAAGTAACTATAATATTAGCATTGAATTTTTAATCAATTAAATAAATCACAACAATTGTCTTAAAAATTATCCAAACAATTTCAAACATAAAATGATAAAATTGAAAAATAGAATATTAACTAAGATAATCAATGTTGTGTAAAAATAAAGATTGTACACTTTTATAGTATAGGGAGGTAAAATTAGTAGCCAAATATTCTAATTAAAAATAGAAATTGGATTTTGAAATCCCACCAATTTTGATGGGATTTCATGTAACCATAACAATTCCATGGATTTCTAATTCATGGTATTCAAATTCCAAATTTTGGCTTCCCAAACATAAAAATATGGATTTGCAAATGAAAAAAAATTTGGAATTCTTTTAAACCAAGCAAGCCCTTAAGTTTCACTCTCACTATATACATTTGTTAGGGTGAAAGTTCAATCATTTTCTCCATTTTTCATTCCCCAAACTCTATTTTGAGGGATTTACAGTGTTTTTTCTCCAATCATTTTCCCTATTTTCCATTCCCAAAATCAAATTTACTTTAATATAATAATATTTTATTATTAAACTAACAAAAACAATTACAAAAAAAAAATTAAAAATGATAAAAAAGCAAAAAGTGATATTATTTTATTCAATACCTCAAAAAGTAATAATATTTTATTCAATCTCTCAAAACGAGGAATGTGTCATTCCCCATATAAGAAGAACCCCATTTTAGGATATACCATATGGGGATTGGTTAGACTTAACCATTCCCCGTATTCATTCCTCATTTCGAGGAATTCCCAAAATGGGACCCTAATTGTGTAAATTGTTAAAGCTCATTCACATATTTTACATTAAACAGTTTGGAACATATTGTTCGCTCAAATGATACAGTAAGGGGATCAAATTACTACAATTGCAATCAGTTATATACTAAATATGTTTGAATTAAACCTTGCACGTGTAAAAGGGAAACGGCAGTTAGGATAGCTAAATGGTGTTATATCGTGAGGACCAGTTTGACACTAATTTTCCAAATCCGAAGAATTGTTGTTATAAAAACTCTATTCCAGAGTTACAACTTTTGAGCTCAAGATTACGATTTCAAACTGCTCCATAACTAAATCACATATTTTTGGGGAGAAATTCAAAATTTAAAATAAATTTGTAAAAACATCGACCGGTTTTTAAAATTTTTTTTTCTGATTGGATTATCAATTTTGTTGATCGTGTTGGCTACAACGATCTTAGTCAGAGGACGAATGACTTAATTTAATTACGGAATGGATATTTAGGCACGATTCTTTTGATATCAAGTGATCTAAGTTGGTCTATATCGATGGGTATGATGCCGAGAAATTTAGACACACTGATTTATTGAGCTAAGTCTTACTTGACCGAAGCTATCCCGAGTTTAAATACTCCGCAAGGTTGATTATGAAAAAACGCAGTTAAATTTCACAGATGATAAATGGATGTGTGCCGAGAAAAGTAACTATGAATAAAGATAGAGTTAAGAGAGGACAAACAATACGATTTATGCTGGTTCAGACTCTGCCTACCTCCAGTCCCCAATTACCTTCTCTGAGTTTTAATCCATTATTATAAACTCCTTTAACTATGCGGAGAAGCCTTTGCAACGATAATTACAACAAATACCTTCTAAGCTATAACTCTCCCATGAGACTTGAGTATCCTTCTCAATCCCACTATCACTCACAATTTTTTTTTTGTAAAAGAGATTTTGAAGAACTCAACTTAAAAAACATTAGTTCTCCATACAAATCTAATCAATTTCTAATTCATTGATTTGACTATCTCAAAATGCAAGAGCAGAATGATCTCAGTGAGTTGCTTCTTTGCAATTTGGAAATTCTTGAATGCTGAGTAAATTTGACAGAGCTTTAGCACTTAGAAAATTGTAAGTGTTTACACCAAGTTTGAAGGGAATTGTCATCGAAAACATAATCGTACGGAATTACCGTTTAAAATTTTCTCGAATTCAAATAGAATCTTCTAAAAAACCATTGATAGTGTTTAAAAAATTATTTCTTTCACAAATAAAAATTTACTTGGTAGTCTCTTTGAGAGACAGATGCCATTAAAGCTCTCAAGTGGAAGCTCTCTAATATCAAGTGCACGAAATCCTATCGAACAAGGACCGGTGCTAACCGAATGAGCGAAGAACGATCAAAAGAAAACTCCAAAACCCTTAAATCCCTATCCATAAGATGCCAGACATATGTATTCTCCCAAGTGCAGTTGAAAACGTGAAAAATCTATATGGTGGCAGCTCAACACGTTTTATCATATGTGGGATTAGATTAGGTTATATTTTATTTTTTCTGGAGTCAATCAATTAGGTTTAAATTTAATTTAATTATGAATTTTTTCCAATTAATTTTATATTTAGTAATTAAAACTCATAGTTTAATTCTTTAAACAAATTTAATTATCAATTTTAATAATTAACAAATTAACTCATAGATAAAATAAAGATTGTAACTTAATCAAATAGTTTATCATACTACAAATTAATTTAATTAACTGAAATTAGTCAATTAATAATTTTAATATTACTTTATGATTAAATTTATTCAATTAAATTATTTGATATATGAATTTATTTAATTATCAATTTAATAAGTATTATATGTAAATACAATTTAATCAACTTCATTTAATTTAATGAATAATATAAAATAAATTATATTATACCATTAACTAAATTAATTTCTTGGAGTTATATAGATTATTCAATTATATTGACTTGATATGTCAATTAATTAATAATCAATTCTTCATCAAGTCTTGTAACATTGCATGTATAAGGAATCTCAAATCAGTAATTCTAAGATCACGATCCTTTGGGTCTGTCCATATGTTGGCAATGAGATTCACCCATAGATTGTAAGCGGATTCTAACAAACCATTACAGCCCCCAATTGGGACAGAATATATCCGTCTATCAAAGATACTAAACCCAATAGTTATCTCACAAAATCCTTTGAAAGCTGACATCAATATAATGAATAAGATGCATGGTGCTTGTCACCCTTTATGCAGTTAATCATATTACTTGATCTAGAATAAAATGATAATATAAGTCAACGACTTATTGGACGTCCTTATCACTTTTATTCATTAAGTGACCGGTGATTAATTTCGATTTATTAAATCGAATAGCAATCCTATCACTTCAACACTACAATTAATATGGTTATGAAATATACCGAGCATACTCGTACTTGTAATCCAATATTTAAGGACCCGTTAATAATATACTACAACATACTCAATTCCACATCAGTAATAAGTTGAAATCAAGTCCGAGGATAATTAAAACCTACTCAGCAAATTGTCCATGACATACAACCATGTGACTTTGCTGTGTGGATCGGTCCTGCCCCGCCCCGCCCCATGTTTCCAACATGTGCCCATGTTCATGATCTACTTTGCCAAGTGACATAACAACTACATTGCTATAGATCATCCAACATACAAGTGTTTCATTTTATTCATTCTCATTATTAAAACAGACTTGAGACATTTATGATTATCAACCAATAGATACTCTACTCATATTATAGCACAAGATGTGAATGCAGTAGATTATTGCCTTTATAATGTGACACAGCATGAACCAATGCCTTTAGAACTAGGGCACATCAACAATTCCAACAAAGTTTGAACTGCACTCTTCGACCTTCTTTTAGAGGTAAGGATTGAAATAGTTGTTCCAAACTTGTCCTTCATCTTGTTTAATGTCCAATTTATCTTCTCTACAGTCTTCAAGAATCTTCCTATGTGAGATAAATTTGAATTTGTTGTGAGAGATATTTGTAACCGCTGATTTACGAGATTAATCCATTAATCTACGTGATTAAATCATTGATGAAAATATCATAAAGCTTCATTCTTCAAATTTATTCTGTCGTGCAAGAGATAGGCGCAAACTGCTACGTGACTTCATTTGATTTGCGTGAAGTACCAACGTTGGCAGGTTGGCGCAACTAATTCTGAAATGAGGCGAGACAATCCATTTTGCTTGGATTTTAGCATTGACATGCCGACATTCTATTTTGATAGTTTTTCCCTTGAACCACATCATTATTCCCTTTTTACCTTTTGTACTAGATCATTTTTAAGATCTGAAAGCAAAAACTAGGTATATTCTATCAAAAACGAGGGTTAAAATCATACATCGTTATCACACTGTTAACTCAATATACTCAGCATAAAGTACAACAATATAATGTCGAGTGTTTCGTATTTTACCAACTTTATGCTAGAGTTTCGTATTTTACATCTGCCGAGTAAACTTTACTTGATAGACTGTGCTAGTTATTTGTCTATGTCTTTTAAGTCAGCTAAGCTGAATAAATTAACTTAACTAAGTTCTAATTACTTAGGCCAAATTACTAATTACAGTATTGACTTAACTTTTGCTTTCCTTGTGTTTAACAATCTAAGAAACCTTAATTCAAGATTACTAAACAAACTTTATTCAAATTCATATGATCATGATTGATATTCTTTTCCATATATGAACAAATGAAACTTTTCTTTAATGAACAATGGAGTTCGTTTCCCCAATTTTTTCATTTGTTTAGGATTTAAAATAAAGTGTATAATATTATCGGTGAACATTTTTTTTAAGCAATTGCAAGTGCAAAGATTCAAACCCTGGTGATCTTATTCATTTTGTAGATGTACCATTCAGACTATGTCTAATTGTTATTATGCATGAACATTTTGCAAGTTGAAATTGCAACTCATACTTTATTAGGAAAGTCGTACGTGCATGCACTGTATTAAAATGCAGTTGAACGAAGGGCAACATTTCTAAAGATGTTTATACAAGTAAAAGATAAAAAACCCGTCTTGGGACATAATTATTTATCTTAATCTTTATTTATAAAATTAGTATAATATTGGAAGGAATATTAGTTTTGCTCCAAGAGTTTTCTTTGGTTGTTTTAATATTTGTATGATGATTGGTACAATGATGATAAAATGATGTTTACTTGTTAAAATTAAATAATAGTAGGAAACACATTGTTATATTATAAATTATTGGCTTAATGCATCTACACTCTCAGAACTTGTTCAAAATGAGTTTTTCCCATTCTGAATTTTGAAATGTGACAAATATCTTCATGTATTTGTCTAAAACATTGTCTTAAAAATTCTCGTCTAGATACTATTTTGAAGGTCGCCGCCCGACTACGCCTAGCGTTTAAGTTCAGTCTAGGTCCCAATTAATCCTCGCCCAGGCCTCTGGAGGTTCTGGTCGCCCGACTAGTACCTAATGCCTTTTAAAACATTGATATAAAACGAGTCACCTTACTCCCCCATCGCCATGTGTCAGTTTCTGGTTGGTTCGACTTTTCAAATATATCAATTTACAGATTTATTCTCTCCAACCAGAAGCTGACTCGTGACATTGATGAGGTATACTAGTGCATTTTAAATAAGTTTTAAAGAGTATTTGACATATGTAAAAAGTTCAGGGTGACAATTACCTATTTTATACAAGTTCAGGTGTAGATACATCAAGCCTAAATTATTTAATAATGTTTCCAAATGGCAATATACAATTATATTGAAGGTGATATTTTAACCTTTGGTATAATATGTTACAAACTTAAAATGTTTTGTTTGGTTTCATGATTTATTCAGCAGCATGGTTTTTCTTGGTTTAAAACCATACAATTAGAAACGTCGATTTGGTGGCTTACAATCAAATTAAACAAATTTTTTTAAAAATCATACATTACCATATTATCATTCATCAATCCAAACAGATTTTTTAATGAAAGCACACCATATCGTACAATAATGAGCAATGGAGAACAATCACTCGAACAAAGGATTTGGCATAGAGTTTCTCCTTATTTATATTACTTTTACAAAGCAACAATTATTTTGTACTTATTTATAATTGAATCAAAACTTACTCCAGTCTTCAAACCATGAATGAAAAACAGCTACTTTACGAAAAAAAGTAAGCGTAAAAAAATCTAAAAATTTGAATTAATATTCGTAAAATTTGATTTATTTTCATATTTTTTTCGAAGAAAAGGGGATTGCTATGCATTTGAATATTTGTAAAAGTTAATTGTTTCATGAGCTGGCCCAATTAAATAACAATAGATTATCTGTATCTTTATTTTATCAATAGATTATCTGGATCTGAAACAAATTGCCAACGCTTCTCGTAAAATGTATTTCTACCAATTCATTTGCATTATGGTAAATTAGTATTTATTTAATTTCAATTAATCTTGTATATTCATCCTAAAAAAATTCAATATTTAGAACCGAATAGCACTTTGGTACTTAAAATGAATTCAATTTAATACGGTAAATTTATTAGACTGAACTAAATTTAGATAATATAGGTTTAGGGTAAATAATTATAATCTCCCTCAGGTTTGACATGATACACTAGTACATCCCTATATTTTTAAAAACTAATTTATGCTTCCTTATGTTTTTACTTTCTCATTACTAGCTCTCTCTTTATGTATAATTAAATCTTCTCTTTTAAATATAACGATGTTACATATATTTTTTTAACAATATTTGTTTAACTAGTTATCACATCTACTAACTTTGTAAGATATTTCATGAATCAATTGTTTTTTACTTACTTTTGCACATTTTATAATGTTTTTATCTTATGGTTGCTTTATAAAAAACGAGCATAAAATGAACAAAATAAAAGAAATACGAATGTCAAAATATCACAAGTAATAGTGATTTTATTATGAATATACATATCGGTAAATTTTAGTAAAACAACTACATAATAACTAAATTTTGGAACTTAAAATGAATTCACTTTAATACAGTAAATTTAGTAGACTGAACTAAATTTAGATAACATAAGTTTATGAGACAATTGGTTGTCATGCAATGTAAAAAATCTTAAATTTAAATTTTAAACCACTAAAATATAAAATTCATGTTCAATTATAATAAAACCCAAGGTCAGATTGTTTAATGATTGAATGAAATCAAGTGTATCTAATAAAGATGAAAGGAGAAAATGATAACCATAACCGGAACGTGCAAGAAGAAAGCAAATCACAAAAGAAAATATCAATCCAACCCTTTGTTTTCTTCCATCGGAAATAAAAATTAAAGTAATTAGCTTCATGTGCACAATTCGCAAACCCCATCTTAGGGGGAAAACCCACAAAATAAAGAAAGATATGTTTCACATTTCAATCCAAAAAAGCATCCATTCAATTATGCCTAAATTCCAACTTTGTTGACACATTAACAATACCTGAAATCTTAACAAAAAAAGGCACCCAACCCCATTATTCATTATTCCATTCTATTTCTTCAATTGCAAGCCAAATTCCCATTTCACCCATCTTATCTTCTTACCAACTCACCAACAGCATTTTGTTATATCACCCCATTTCTAGGCAGGGTACAACAGGTATTTCACCCTTCCCATGTATCCAAATAAGTAAGATAAACACCTTCACCAAGTCTACCCTTCGTATATTAAGATATACCGTCCTTACCCTACACCGCACCGCAGCGTATCATATCCGTCATCCTCTTCTGCGCACAAAAAAGATTACTTCAACAGCCAACTGGCCGGGCATGGGAATATTCTCAGACGGCTCCTTTTACCGGACGGGCAATCGGCCCGGCCGGTGATCGGAATCCTACAGTAACAGTATCGTAAACACACCAATGGAATCCAGAATCTCTGCCGATTTCTTTAGCTCTTAAGCATTCATGGCAGACGATCGTAGTATCCGTTCTTTCTGGTTCTAAGCTAAGCCCTTCTAAGGCTAAACCCAATTTCATCAAATACCGCTCTTTCTCCATCTGCAACTCTTTGATCCTCCTTGAAAATCCGCTCCGATCCAAATCAACGCCCGAAAATCCACCTCCGTTAATGGCAATAGCATTGCCGTCTCGCCTCAGAAGCATCACATTAGCAGGTGGATCGGACCGGTGATGGATGATTTCAGCCATCCCGCGGGTTTTCCGCCTCTCCCGCCGCCGCGAATGCTTGAGAGCGACGAAAAATTCACAATCCTTATCAAGAGAAACCGCCGTGAAATCCATCTTTCCAGAGGCAGGGATTCTAGAGCCAGGATTCTTGCGATTCGTAAGATAAATTGAAAACTGGTGACGAGAAAGACTGAGTTTCTCAGCGACGACCGACTGGAAGTTCTTGAAATTAAACCTAGAGGAAACGGAGACCTTGCCAAGGCTGGTTTCCTGTTTACCGTCAAAGAAAACCACCGGCAATGACGCCCCCTTTTCCGTACCCGTAAAAGCCCCCATTAACGCCGTAGATGAATTGAAAGATCAAGAAAATAGGGAGGAAAAGGAAGGACATGAAGGCGAAAAGGATTGGGAGTCAAGTAAACAGAGGAAGCCCAAAAAGGGGGTTTATATATGAATGGCGGGTTTTAAGAAAGATAAGGATAGAAAATGTAAATAAGGAAAGACCCCAGGGGTTTATTGGGAATAAGAGCAAGAGAGTGTAAACCAAGTACTACTAATTTCATTTTGAGACGGTTCAAATACTGTCTTGGCGACCAAGTAAAACACACTAAAATAAAATAACTATTGAAACGACAAGCCGTACTGCCTTATTTGTTCCTAAACTCAAGTGTCAGCCAAGTGGCCCCGGCCAACAGTTAACTAGCTAGCAAATGTTCAAATTTCAGCTATAACCACATCATAAAATAAATCATAATTAGCCATTAAATTAGTACCAAGGTATCACACTAGACGAATTCATAAAACAAATCAATACCCATTTTCTGATAGCATTATGTGAACATAAAAAAGAGCAGAAAATCTCAACTGTCCGATGCTGTAGGATTGTACACCATGAACGATGCAATTCCAGTATAACTCAAAGCCAATGCCTTTCCAGCCGAGGTTGGTGGAGAGAATGCTAACTCCGACACATCGAGATCAATTCCTGACCAAAAACTTCTCCTGGGTTTCCATCATAATTGGTTCAATAAGGCATGCAGAGAGAATTTTATCATTTTACAGTTGAAATGAAGAAAGCTACATATTATTATTACCTCACGGCGTCAAGAAGCTGGGTGGCAATGCGTTTTCTTCGGTTAGAGGGGGAAACCCAAATTGCTCGAATGCCGCAAATAGCAGGTGCAGCTTCCTCTTCACATACAACGGCTCCATTGTGATTCCCATCAAGAGAATTTGCTGCTGAAGCTTTCTTCATGACTTCTCTTCGCAACATAATGTCCCCGAATTGTAGAGTTGTCGAGTTGGATTCTGACTTTGCTTTGCTGATGCTAACACATGTTTTATGTACTGAAGATGGAACAACTCTGAAGGCTTCTTTTATTGGCTCAGCAACTAAACAACCAGCAACTCTATGTGAAGATATAAACAGATACACCTACATAAGCAAAAATGACCACATTGAAATCAAGATTCATTCTACTTTTAGGAAATAAGAAATAGGAAATAATCAGACTTTGATAAGCAGGGTAGAAAAAAAGGTTTTTTTTTGTACCCTACAGAGCTTATGAAAAATCCATCCATCTCCTAGCTCGATTTCCATCATCTTGATAACCTCTTGCAACTGCTGAAAATAGTGGCACGTTCAGCTATAGGAAACGAAAGCTCGGGGATCAAATACCCAAAATTTCTTATAAAAAAATCAAAAGACATGGTGGAATGAAACCTTTTTTCTCCGAGAAATCGAGTCACTCTCTTGCACCAAAACAATGCATCCCCCTCCGTTAGAATCCACATGAAAAATTCTTTCTTTATGGCAACACTAAAACAAGTACACAAACAGTCATCAGAGAAGACCAACTAAGAATAACAGCGATGCATGTGTTTGGAATATACCTTGAAGCGAACTCCTTGTGTATAGTTTCTATGAAATGTTGTGTGATACTTCTCATCTCCTTCTTCCCCAGGAGCATATTTAACTCCACATATATTGCATGTACGGAGATTGAAATCAGATTGACCCAAGTCCAAATGCAACTGAGCAAAACTTCTCTTATTGTTTATGAATTTTCTAGAGCTTGTTGATTCTGGTTTCGAATGCCGATCCTTTGCAATGGATTTGGTTGATGCATCACTCCCTTGCCTTTCCCTGGCTTCAGCATTCTTTTCCCTGAAAATAAAAACAAACATAGGAAAGATACAACAAATCAAAACCAGAGCCTCCAAATGAAAATCGATAACAATTTAAACAATTTTGTACCCCTTAGAAAATGGCTTGAAGAATGAACTTATTTTGAATTGCATTGAACCATCTGCAACCGTTATCTTGCACGTTTGAGGAGAATACCAGTTAGCTCAAATGAAATTTTCCTTTTGTTTGAGCTTCAATATGGTAAAACTAGCTCACATAAAAGAAAATTACAATTAGGAAAGTGGTATACCTGATTTACATGGCTTATATATACTGTTGCTAGCAATCACATTATTGGTGTTTTTTTTCTTTGTTATCTGATTGCAAAGTAGCTATTGATTTGTAGGGTTTTTTTATATAACATGAGAATACTAGTAACTCGTTATGGAAGTGTTAGGATATCCTTTCAAGAAAGATTGTTATCTGATTCAAAATTAACCAGGTGATCCTCGATTATTTCTGCGAAACTGTTTTTAATATATTATTTGAAGACAAAACCTAGCAATGCACCAAATCTAGCTCAACAAATCAACTCCGCAAGAATATTCAGCTCTACAAGAATACGACAATTTATTGAATTGCTTCAATCATTCGACACTGAATCATCATTCAATCATTCATCAATTAGAATCAGCTCTACAGACTAAGGTTTCGGACTATTAGGGGTTTGAAATGAAAAAAACTAACCTTTTTCCGGAAACTGGCGAGAGAGACAGACGGCGGAAGCGGCGATCAGGAAAGGCGTCTTTCCCCTTCTCACTGAATCAGAAGATAAAAGCGCGCAACAGAAAAGAGGAAGAGCTTTGTTTTGTGGAAATCGCAGAAGTTTTATTTGGAAATAATTGAGTTCCCGCCTTCATAATATGTGTAAATGAACTAGAGATAAGATTTGAGAGCAAAATTAATATTAAAAAAACTAAGATTGGATGATAATTCTCCTTGGTTCATTAAAGTACAGTACGGTATGGTACAGTATAGTATGATTCTTTTAAAATTTCTTGTAAAATTTCTTGTTTGGATCAATAGTATGGTACGGTATGGTTTTTTAAAAATTTAGTTTGATTTAAAGGAGAACCATGGAGAATCATCAAATCCGTAGTTCTATTTTCATGGTTTTTGAAACCATGAAAAAACCATGAAAGAATCATACCATGAAAATAACCGTACAAACAAACAAATGAATTTAAGTTAGAATCATACCATACCATGAAAAAACCATGAACCAAACAAGGCTTAAGCTTTAACTCACAGTAATTGAATCAATTCAATTCAAAACAGTCTCTGCTCTTCAATCTTCTTGTTTCAATTTTCAAATCGACCAAAACAAATGATATGGTGAGATTTTAAAGTCATTTTACAGTTATTATTCAACTTTTAATGTGAAAAACCTGTTCATTTATCAATATATTATGTTTATCATTGACAGTTTTTGACCGTGGACAGTACATTTTATGTTTAAATTTATACATAGCTGAAGATTGTCTTCTTTTTTTATTTCGTGTCGTCCATTTTTTTTATCACAATTTTTCAATTTTTCAAGTTCATAAGAGAAAGCTTGCTAAGCCAGGTCCAATCTAGCCCGACCCAAACCTTAAATTGGGCTTCGGTATAGTATGAAAACGAGACATTCTATAGCATTTTAAAAAAGCAAAATATTTCTTCAAACATAGAATGCCACTGCAGTGTTCAGAATGGCAATAATCACTTTAGATCAGCATCCAAAATAGCTTTACAAACTTTTGGGTTAAGCAGAACACCCCAATTAGCCAGTAACCAATATAACGGTACAAAATGTTATGTTAAGCTAAACCCCCATTAGATCAGTATCCAAACTAACTGTACAAGATGCAAAATATCCAAAACAGAAATCTCCTTCAGCAAAAACCATCATGGCAAGTATGCAATTAGCTTCCCTGTCCATGAAACCCGAGTTTATAATATCCAGATTATCAAAACGACTAAAAGCATGACTAAATCAGGAAACAATGAAGAAACAATTCATTTACCCAATATAGAGATGGTTGCAATCCCTAATGGCATAACTCCTAAGAATAGGACCATTACTGAAGGAGCCCTTGAGCTGGAGTAAAATATGCGAATCCCTCCGCTTTTGAATGCAACGTTTAAATCTGCATAAACAAAGTACAGAACAGAAATCTGTACCCAACATTTCCAACAAACAGTTTCTAAAACTTCATTTCAAAGAATGAACAGTAAATCTTTCTGACAATATAGATAAAAATTCACATTAGTTGGACCGCCCAGTTTTGTTATAAACAGAAATTCATATATTCCAAAAACATACAAGCATTCAAATACTAATTTTTTAGCATTCAAAAGATGAACTTCACCAAACACAACAAAATATAGCCAAATATATTGGGCATCCAACTAATCACTAGAGCCAAAATATGAAATTCTACCAGCTTATTTCTTCCTGCATTCTTCCATTCATACTCCTAGAATACTGACATAGTTGCGCTAAACTGAAAGTTTGAAAAAAATACCTTTATGGACTTTCGGACTATAATCTGAAGTCTATTGGAGAAGCTCTTTTAGAGTCAAACCCTTTTTCCACAAAGCAAAACCTGCATTTTCCGCAGCCAGATTCTGCTCGGGAAGAATAATTGCTGATCATAACACACGTACACGAATTTCATTAATATCAAAGATAATAGCAAGGAACCTAATTCCAAATTGATCTTCAAGTGGCTAATTAAAGAATACAAGACTCGTGTACCTTTGGATTTTATTTCAGTGTTTGTTGGTGGTGGCAATTTCCGGCCGAGCTTCCGTTTCATTTTGTACAAACGGAAACGAAGCCGGAAAATTAAGAACAATGATTAGCCATAAAAATTGAAGTTAAGAGAGTGAGTAATTAACTACCTTGAAATCAAATCTACAAGTCGCTTTTGCTGTTTCTTAGCAGAACCCTTACTCTAAGGCATTTTTGCAGTACAAATTAATCGGAACAAATGCAGGGGATGATCGATAACAAATAATGAATACAGAGAGAAAAATAGAATCTGGCGGCTTTACGGTTGGGATGAAGGGCTTCAGAGCGGTTGGATTAGCTGAATGCAGAAGCCGTTGAAACTAGGGCAGCGAATTTTTAAGTTAACGTACAACCTTTCATAACGATGCCGTTAAATATATACAAAGGAAACGACGTCGTAATATTGGTTGGGGGGTTGAATTGAATGTAGAGAATTGTCATCGAAAACATAACTGCGTCGACGGAATTACCCGTTAAAATTTTCTCGAATTCCAATAGGATCTCCTCAAGAACCATTGATAAGGTTTCAAACCAATTTATTTACATAATAAGAACTTACTTGAAAAGTCTCCTTAAGAGACGGCTGTTGTGAAGCTCGCAATTGGAAGCTCTCCAATCTCACGTGCACGAACTACTCTCGATCGAGACCGGTGCTAGCTGAATAGACGAAGAACTTTCATAGAAAACTCCAAGAAAAAAAACAAATCCTAATTCATCATAGTTAAGAAAAAAATTGAATTTACCATGTACACGTTTTTTTTTAGTTCATGTATTTTGATAGAATTAGGTTTCTATTTTTTTATTTATTTTAATTTTTTATATATCCTAATTACTAATTAGGTTTAGATTAATTCTAATTATAAATTGGTCCCTTTAAATTTGTAATTTAATAATTAAACCCTTAAGTTTAATTCCTTAAACAAATTCAAATGCCATGTTTTATAATTTATAAATTAACCTTTGAACAAAATTAAAACCTTACATTTAATCAAATTTAATGTCATACTATATTAATTCAATTAACTTAAATAGCTAATTAAATATTTTAGCATGACAATTTTATTAATTAAATTTATTCAATTAAATTATTTAATACATGAATTTATTTAATTATCAATTAAATAAATA
>CATIWQ010517508.1:0-10957 GCA_949673415.1 Euphorbia schlechtendalii
ATACCGAATTTCCCGGTAGAGCTAAACCGGGTGGCGACTCCTATTTTTCTTAAACGGTGTTTTCTAATTCCCTTTTTTTTAACTAAAGGTATCTTTTTATATTTTAAAACTCAATTAAAGTTTTTCCCGGCCCGCTTCGCCATGCGTTAAAACGTCGTCCGCTCACACAGATCTCAAATCCACCCCCAAGGGTCGGGCTTCCATTTTCACATTTTTTTATCGTCGATTAACACTGTTTATTTCAAGTGGATTGACAACATACTTTTTATCTCGCATCATGGGATGCTAACCCTTTGTGTATTCGACCATAACATTAACATTTCACGCATCAACCATGCATCATGATCTTCCTATGTGCTTCAGCTAGGAAAAAGCTTGTCCACTAGAAGGCTTGGAATAGGTCTTCTCGCAGGTTACTCCGCATTTCTCCAATAGCGACCACTTTGGAGAGGTTCTGTACATCGATTCCAGCGAAGACTCGGGTTTAGAATCAAGACAACGCACTCCGTTCAGTTTTGTTCAAACTAGTAGTATGGCCAATTTGCAAGAGGAGAATGTAGGGGAGGAACAGACTCTTTTAGCGTCACAAAATCTACAAACAAACCAATCATCGATGAGCATCGAGATTGCAACGGCTATGAACAACTTCGCAAATAGTGACCAGTTTGCATCACTTATTAGTCATCAAACTAGGTATCGGTAACCCGAAGAGATGACCAATGATGTGGTGGTCAATCCGAATGTTGGTGGTACAGTTATACCTAGGGGACCATCTTCTTCATTCTCAACACTATCGCTCCCACTTATTACCAATTCAGGGTGGGGCAAGGCCAGCCACAAGTTGGTCAGGCTACGTATGATTTTGGAAATGCTTCTCAGCCGCAGGTTGGAGGTCAATTCTTCCCGGGGCAGCTGGGTCAAACATCTTTTGCACCTAGAGCAGTAGGGCTAATAGAGATCATGCCTTCCTCCAGCTACATTCCATTCATCTAGGGGGTGACTCAGCCTTCAATTCCGAGTTAGAGCATGCCGAATTAGATGTTTTAGGGTTAGGGGCAGTACAATAAGGGAAGTTAGTGTGGTGGTTACTCAGGAATTGGGAATTACATCCTCTAGCAACCGGGAATGCTGGAGCTGTGGTAGCAATTCTTAGCTACCCATGGTGGTCACCTTGTGCAAGGATAGATGGGTATGTTCCCAACACAGTCGATGGCTAGGGATGGGGATAAGTTACCATCAACTTTCGTGATGCCTCAGTTCGAAAAGTACATAGGCACTACAGATCCTTGTGCCCACCTTACACATTAATAGAATGTGATAAGGGCCTTGAAAGTAAGTGATCGAATGATGGCCAAGCTATTCATCGTTACTCTTAGAAGTCCCGTTAACGAGTGGTATAGTCATCTCCTTGTCGATATAGCTTATTATTGGGGATGTTTATCCCAAGCCATGGTCCATCATTATGGTTTCAACACCCTTATGGTCACAACGATGCAAAACTTGAAGGCGGTGAGATAGAAGCAGGGCAAGAATTTCAAGTCCTACTTCGAACGCTGGATGGCCATGTAAGCCAGGTTTTAGGCTTGTTTGAGTCTATCAGAAATGATTGTGAAGCTACTGGATGGCGCACTACCATCATATAGGAAACGGCTTAGGTCGGACACCTTTTACAACTACTAGGAGGTATTAGTTCGGGTGGAGAAAGTAGCTGCTGTTAGGCTACCCAAGGAGGAGTACCATGGCATTCCCCCTTACACAGCCAATCTTGGGTTCCTATTCACTAAGTTACAAGAACTCAAGAAGTTGGAGAGCTTGAAGAAGCATGTTACTCCTAGGCCTGAGGATAAACACAATTTCTACCATTAGCATTTGAGTGTGGGGTAACAAACGAACAACTGCAAGGAACTATGAAAGGCCATTCAAAAATTGGTGGATGACAAAATTATTCACTAGCTAGCCCTTAATCCTAGTACCAAGACAAAACCTTTGCTAAACTTTGAGGTGAAAGTAGGAATTATCAGCTTCGGGATGGAGGAAAAGAAGGTGTTGAAGTGCATGTCTGAATGTCTGGGGGAATTTGTGATGGTAGTCGAAACAAGGATCAATCCGAACCATTTTTTGAGGATGCTAGAGGAGGAATCAGATCACCGTGGGTTCGGAGGCGAGATTGAAAGGTCTGCGGTTGACCTGTTGGGTTATCGGTTTTTACTGGCAAGAAACCTACATCACTTCACGTAGGGAGGGTTTTGTGAAGAGAAGTAGCACCCTGCAGGAACAACCAATATGTAATGGCAATTGGGTCAGGGATGGACCCAGATGAAGTCATGGAGACTCTTGAGGCACAATCGAGTAATCGAGAGGTTAGATATCGAGAGGAAGTTTCGAGAGCTTTAATATAGCTAGCATGACAATATTTGAAGGGAATGACACACCTTCTTCCTACATTTTCAAGTTTTACACGCTATGCCGGACGTAAAGCCTTTCACCGGCAATGATGGCGACACTCTTCCCCTATTCTCTGGCTGGAGTAGCGAGTCAATGGTACGAATTATAGTCAGAGTAGGTGAAGAGCAAGTGGAACAATATCACTTCAATGTTCCAGATGAAGTTTTCATTCCTGGAATCATCTAAGCAAGGCATGCTAGATCTCCTTGCATGTAAACAAAGAGATAACAAACCGTTCATGAGCTATCTAAAGCAGTGGATGCTCATTTATGTGGTGATACCGACAAGACCAACCAAACAAGCTGGTGTTTGGTTAATGATAGAAGTGGGATGCAATTGGTATCACCACTACTTGTCTAGGCTGATAATCCTGTGTTTTGATGAGCTTTCATATCATGCACATCATCTTGACAAAGAACGAGTATTGGGGCTTCGTAACATTTTAACAGTAGGGTCGGGTGTGAGCACGGGATTTTATACTAGCTCCCGCATTCAATGATGATGGTTTTTCAGGATTTTTATTTTTGGATCACACAATTTTCGATCATCCGATGATCTTCAAATGGGAGTCTTCCTCGTCTCTAAATCTAAAAGGACTTTTCTAATAAAATTATTTAATATTTTTCCTTTAATTCAGAAATTAATTAAAAAAATATGAAAATACATAAAAAAAATCTAAAAATGTTGTGGAAAACCGGATTCGGAGCCCTCCTCACCAGAGAGTCCAGTGAACCTCACCTGACTCTAGCAAGCCTCGCCAAAGAGTTTGGCAAGGTCGCTAGACTCTCTGGTGACCTCGCCAAATTTTCTTTCCTTTTTGGATTTTCAAGGTTTTCTCCTATAAATAGTTGGACTTTTTTGGATTGAGGGGGGCTCGAAATTTCTGAGAAAATTATTCTTTTCAAAAAGAAAACACTGACAAACACTACAAAAATATTCTTTCATCTCTTCCAAAATTTTCTTGGATCCAAAACAGATTTGAGTTCCAACTTTTAATCATTTTCAAATTATTCTTCATCTACTTTTCTTCTAAAAATCTTCAGATATTCTCAGGTGTAAAACAAATTTAGAACTTGAGTCTGATTATCTTTTAGATAAATAAACACTTATTTTCCAATTAAACCACAACTAAATCAATACGAACGAGGAACGCTCCCGGGGATCATATAGATACGCTGAAGTGGATTCACGCCGAAAGGGTAAGCCTCTGAGTTCTTAGAATTGCGGATTCCGTGCTTTCATCTGCTTTATCTTTTTCTGATTTTATTTGTGGACCTAGGAATTGTCTTATTTATTATTATTGTAAATGTTGTAATTTTCTTCTTCATCTTTTATTTCTTTTTAATTTTTATATTAGAATCCCCCGACGAAGGGAATAAAAAGTATTCCCGGATAATAGGCCTCACACTTTGCCATGTGGTCATTTTCACTAATAAAATTGATCAACGTACGTGTAAATAAAAAACCATTTTTATTTAGAATAATAACTTTAAACTATCAATGTTTTAATTAGGCCACACGAGCCTTCTCAAAATCAAATTGAACATATGTTCCATATCTTGTGTTAAGCTTTCTGGATGCAGGTTAGATGTATGCCTAGGATTTATTTTCCTTTGGGTATTGCAAATATTTTTGCGAGAATAGTAATTAATTGATTAGGCGGGTGGTTGTATCCCCCGAGTTTTGTAATTTTTGTAATCTTTATTTTTCTTCATTTACTTTCCGCATTTATTTACTACTTTATGGATGGTTTATTGCTTTTAAATATACATGAATCATGCGCAATAACTTGAAAATGACCTAAGTGTGAATATGCGCAATTAAGAAGTAAGGTTTTCTATAAATGTAATATATGATCACATAAGAAATAAGCAACTTATCTCGGACTCGAATCTTTGTGTCTTAGTGGGCCATCCCTGGACGTTAAGCCTCATAGGACTCTAATTCCTAGAAAGAGCTAATCCAGGTGGCAACCCCACACTAAGAGATGGCGGATTCGGGTTTTGACCTATCTAAAATGTTTTTGCTTTACCTTTACCAAACTTTTCTCGGGTCCATGACCCGGTGCTCTTTTTTTCAAACACCTCGGTGGACCGCGCCTCTCATCTTCGTGTACTCTCGACCCATCGCTCTGTGTCGTCTGCTCACAGTGGTGACTCTGCTGGGGATTTTTTTTCTAAAAACTTATTTTTTAAAGGTTTTAGATTTTATATAAGTGCTAAAAATTATTGATGACATTATTCCATTTTCTCTTAATTATGACATATTCATAATTTCGCATTGCAAGAGAAGGGATTAGCCCGTAAGTCTAAGGTACCCCTATTACCATGAAGCTTTCTCTTGTACTAATCTGCCTCCCTAAGAAAAGATAATACTTGAACGGGTGAAGCACTTGTTGCCATATCTCATGTACCTCCCTCGTTAGAACCCATTTGGGGAGAGGCTTGGAGTGTATATTAGTGCAACAAGAACCTTCAACATCAACAACCCATTTATAAACCGCATGTAAATAATTCATAGGCATTTTCCCTAGGGTGTTACCAACAAACAAACATGCATTATATTTTCTTGCAGGTACTCTCCTTAGTATCTTCATGTTACTAAGATGAACCAAACTTAGGATAGACACTAGCCAAACACCCTACACACGGAGAGTTATATGGTCGGAAGTTTGGAAGTTGCACGCTTTGTGCTACGTACTTATTATTATACAAATGTCATGCTAACCACAAATCTCTATGTAGACACTTGAATGCACACACTTATATGATGTAACATAACATCTTCTCATCACATCCACTTAGGATTAGATGACACTCAAGATCATATAACCCTAGGACAACATGAAACCACTTAGATACATGAACTTCATTCACCCCAATTTGCGTGATTTCCACTTGACATCCAACACTCAGCCCACAAGGGGCAATATTATATCCCACACATTAACTATAAGATGTCCACTCAACATCCAACTCACAGCCCTTCCGGGGCAATTATACACACCAAAAGCCCAAAAGGGGCAAATACTTACCCCAAACCATTTCCCACATTAAAGGATATCCCAGTTGATGTCCTAACCTAAGCCCTCACGGGGTGAATTTACTTCAAAAGTCTTACCTTACCAAATCTTCAAGGGTATATGCTTCATACCCGAATCATTCGCTCACATGAGGCAATAATTCATGTATCACCACATACCCACAAATAGCGATGACCACATAGGTATCCAAAACTCTGCCCTAATTGTGAAAAATACCAAATCATTCATTAGGTAGCTACATAAGGTAGTTTTTTTCATTTCATTAGGGTACGCCACACTACTTACCCGAAATAATTTTAACCTCCTCATTAAATGAGACCTAGTCATAGTACAGGACCTTAAACTTTTGACCTATTACCACATAGGTAACTTAGTCACCTCATATATGTCATTCATATTACGATATCACATAGGCATCGTATAAACCTCAAATCGAACCTTAGATATTAGATTTTCTTTTTTTCACCTATTTTCATCTTTACCTAACGACGAACCTATTTGTTTCAAATGGATTGACGTACATGTTATTTCACATCATGGCATGCTAACCCCTTCTGAATGCAGCCATAACAATAAAAATCTCACGCATTTCCCACATCATGAATCATATCACGTACAGTCTGATCCTCTACTAATGTATCTAGGCTTGGAAAAGCCCTGCTCATCACTTGGTCCGTGTTTCTCCAATCGTGGCCAATCTAGAGGGGGTTCTGTACATTGACTTAAGTGAGGACTCAGGTTCAAATTCGGATTTAGTTCAATGCACTGTTATGGCTAATCTACAAGAATAAGGCATGAGGGAAGATAACCCTGTCCTTACGGGATAAATTTCTCAGCAGTCATCGGTGAGTGGTGAGATTGCAGCTGCCTTGAAAGCCTTTGCCAATAGTGAACAACTAGCTATGCTCATTCGCCAACACACTGAGAGAGCTCAAAATGTGGTGTCCAGCTCGGAGGTCACCCTCAACAACGGAGGTCCAACTAGATGTCTTGAAACAGGGGGACCTCCCACCTCACACATGGTGCCCCCTACTACCTTTTATCAGTTCGGGGCTGGACAAAGTCAGTTGAACTACGCTCCGATTGGGCAACCAGGATATAACTTTGCCAATCCTCCCCATTTCTTCCCAGGATAAATGGGGTAGCCATCATTCTCACCAGGGCCTTTTTATCAAGGAATGACCCAACAGCCTGTTCCTAACTGGAGTACGTTGGTCGCCTCACAGTTCCAGGCACCTCAACTACCTAATTTTGCAGCATTTCCCCAGGGTTAATATAGCTCTTATTCAAGCGTAGGGAACACCATCCTCCAACAACCTGGAATGGCAGAACTATGGCGACAATTCCTGGCCACTCATGGTGGTCATTTCATGAATTCATACTCCGCGCAACTGATAATCGAGGATGAAGATAGCTTGTCCCCAAACTTTGCAATACTGCATTTTGAAAAGTATGT
Source organism: Euphorbia schlechtendalii (assembly GCA_949673415.1). Taxonomy (NCBI): domain Eukaryota; kingdom Viridiplantae; phylum Streptophyta; class Magnoliopsida; order Malpighiales; family Euphorbiaceae; genus Euphorbia; species Euphorbia schlechtendalii. The sequence goes on from CATIWQ010517508.1 coordinate 6,945, forward strand.
GGGATCTGAAGACCCGCGTGCTCACTTAACGCATTATCAAATGTTGTAAATAAAAAAACCATTTTTATTTAGAATAATAACTTTAAGCCATTGATGTTTTAATTAGGCCACACAGGCCTTCTCAAAATCAAATCGAACATATGTGCCATATCTTGTGCTAACCTTTCTGGATGCAGGTTAGATGTATGCCTGGGATTTATTTTCCTTTAGGTATTGCAAATATTTTTGCGAGAACTGTAATTAATAGATTAGGCAGGCGGTTGCATCCCCCGAGTTTTGCAATTTTTGTAATCTTTATTTTTTCGAATTTACTTTTTGCATTTGTTTACTGCTTTATGGATGGTTTATTGCTTTTAAATATATGCAAATCATGCACAATAACTCGAAAATGACCTAAGTGCGAATATGCGCAATTAAGAAATATGGTTTTCTATAGATGTAATATAGTGTGATCACATAAGAAATAAGAAACTTATCCCAAACCTGAATCTCTGTGTCTTAGTGGGCCATCCCCTAGACATTAAGCCTCACAGGTCTCTAATTCCTAGAAAGAGCTAATCTATGTGGCGACTACACACTAATAGATGGTAGATTCGAATTTGACCTATTTAAAATGTTTTTGCTCTATCTTTACTAAACTTTTTCCAGGTCCAAGACCCAATGCTCTTTTTTTCAAACACCCCGGTTGACCACGCCTCTCATCTTCGCGTGCTCTCAGCCCACCGCTTCGTGTTGTCCACTCACATCGGGGATACCCACTAATTCAGTCTTTGAAATGCTGTCAAGGTCCAACCTAGGAGTGAACGCATTGAGTGATGATGGACAAAACATGGAGGAAGATCCATTGGCAGAAGTTTTCTCGGCAGAGAGGGTCGAGTCTCGAGAAGAAGTGGTGGAAGTAGAGTTGGGAAAAACACTAGAGTGGGTACCAATTAACCTTGATGTCTATGTTCTTAAGTCTAGGAGAAAGAGGAAAGTGGATGATGAAGTCTCAATGGAAGGTGAGACTATCATATACGAGAAGAGACCTATTAACCTAGACGCTTACCAGTTGAAAGGATATAGGGTCAAACTTGATGATGGGTTTGATCAGTACCCATGGGTGACTCCAACTAAGATAAGGGTGATGGAAGGAGGGGTATTGACAGTTACCCATAGTGGAAGGGTCTTTCGAAGGGAGGAAGATCTAAAACTCAACAACTAAAATCCTCATGAGATTGCTAGAGAGCAACCCGAGCCACCGCTCCCCTCAAAGGTAGACGAAGTTGAATTGGATGTCGATCCCCTGGTAAACAGCTTAAGGGTATTCAAGCAAAATTCAGCATTTAGATGTTGTTGAAGATATCTCAAAGGCATAGGATGGGACTGGTGAAAAAATTGATGGAGATTCCTACGATGCCCAAGACCTCAGTAGTAGAAATGTGCACTACGATCGAGGAAGGGATTACTCCCCGCCAACTGTCGATTATAATTTTTGATCAGTTAGAGTTACCACGAGGGTTCGGAGTACACAATAAGGCACTTTTTATCAAGGTGCGGATTTTTGATCGAGCGATTCCCTACGTGATGAGTCCTACCTCACTTGGGACTGCGAGAGGACATGCTAGCCAAGTCTGACATTGTAATTCGGGCTTATGACGATTCTAAATGGGGAGTGGTTAGGATTTTTGAAGCAGAAGTCATTGTAGGATGTGTGACCTCCAAAGTCAAGTTTACGGTATTGGATATTCCAGTAACTTATTCTTTGCTACTAGGTCGACCCTAGATTCATGCATTGCGGGCAGTCCCATCTATCCTACACCAGAAAATCAAGCTCATTCATAATGGGTAACCAGTAACTATCAAGGTAGATGAGGAGTCAGTCATGGTGGCCATTGCATTTGAATAAAGAGAGGCACAAGGGCTTATGGTGGCAGTGACCACTGAAGAAAAGAAAAAGGAGCACAGAACTCCTGAGGGGTGTCATTTTTTTCGAAGAAGCTCAAAGGTGCTAATGAAGAAACAGGGCTTTATCCTAAGAAGAGGATTGGGTAAGCACCATCAGGGAATTATCAAGGACATCGATCTTGTTCTGGTAACCCCAGACTAGGTTTGGGCTTCGCCTGAAACCAAAAAATGTATAAGCACAAGAGGCCACTATTCTGTAACATGGTGAGCGTTTGTGAGGCCAAAGGGAGAAAGGCATACCTAGGGGAGTCTGAACCTTCTATTCTGAATGGGGAAAAGGCTAGAGGGTTCAAGATTTTAAATAATGTGTTCAACTTCATGCCTGGTAAGTTGATTGAGCATCCTAAAGAGCCCATGTTAACTAAAGAAGAGCCAGTTTTAGCCCTGGAGATGACCACAGATGAGAGTGACCAGTCTGAACTCGAGAAGGAGGAAGCACTTGAGGATGCAGTCGTGGCGTTTACAAAGGCCATCAATAAGTTGATGAAGAAGAAAGGTGATACTCGAGATCAGGCTATATCCGGTACAGTCAAACTCTTGGCGGAGAAGCTTGCTCAGACCATGCTACAAGAAGAAGTGGTTCCCAACACACCTATCATTACAATTGAAAACCCTCCGCAAGTGGAGGAGGAAAATAGTGATGTAATTTTGAACATTCCTAATGTTTTTGACAATTTTTCCTATGGGGCCCACGCAATGAAATACAATGATTTTGCTTACTAGTTTAATGTTCTGGCAGATGGAACCATGCATTCATATGATCATATACATAATGTTTTTAACATACATGACACATCATTAAATGAAGTTAACTTGGGTACAAAAGAATCACAAAAAATGGTGACAATTTCAAATAATTTGACTCTTGATGAAGAAAGAGAGATAATAGATTTACTTAGACATCATGTGGTAGCCTTCTCTAGGTCATACGATGACATGCCTGGGTGGATAGATAGATTGCAGAAAATCATATCCCAACGAACCCTCAGATCAAACCAATCAAGAAGAAGCTGCACCGATTAAGACCTGAATGGGTAGAAAAGGTTAAGGTGGAATTAGCAAATCAGATTAAGGCTAAGTTTTTTAGAAGTAGTCGAATACCCGGCATGGTTGGCCAACATCGTCCCAGTAGCAAAGAAGGATGGTTAGGTTAGAGTTTGCGTAGATTTTAGGGATCTGAATAAAGCCTCCCAAAAGGATGACTTCCCCCTACCCCACATAGATGTTTTGGTAGATGGAGCAGCTATGTACTCCTTCATTGATAGATTTTTAGGTTACAACTAGATCCAAATGGCCATACAGATAAGGTCAAAACAACTTTCATCACAGAATGAGGTGTCTACTATTACAAAGTAATGCCATTTGGGTTGAAAAACATCGGGGCAACATACCAGCGAGCCGTGATAACCTTGCTTCATGATATGATTCACAAAGAGGTTGAAGTCTTCGTGAACGATATGCTCTTCAAATCCCACACCAAGGAAGAGCACCCAAGTGTTTAGTACAGTTTCTTACCATAAAAAAGTACAATATATGTTTGAACCCAAAGAAGTGTATATTTGTTCGCAACTTTTCTACTGATAGTATAAAAGTTCTAAATATGAACAGGTATTGTCAGTACCACTTATCAAATAGAAAAATGATGATAACTGTAAGTACACAGTTACGATGTAGTTTTAAAAGATATTGATCCCATAGGGAAGGAATTCGGTTTTAAGGATCAACTAGAGTTACGGAACAAAAGAAAATAAAATAAGTTAAAGATATTGAATGGTAGACTGATGAACGGAAAGATGCATGAACAGATTAGAGAAGATGCAAAGCATAAAGATAATCCCTCAAAACAAGTATAGTAGAGTAAAATATGTAAAATAATCAAGAATGTTTTGTGCACTAGATAACTTCAACAAACTCGGTTCTAGACGCCTAAATACCCTATAATTCACCACAGAGCAGCAAACGAAATGACTTTTCAAAATCTAGGGTAAATGAATTATGACACTTATAAAAACCTGGACAACAATAATACTATGCTTAGTACGGGTCGCTCTCACATAGCCATATTT